>ML106284.1:17179-28848 GCA_003697995.1 Taxidea taxus jeffersonii | reverse complement strand
ACAGAATGGGAGAAGATATTTGCAAATGACATATCAGATAAAGGGCTAGTATCCAAAATCTATAAAGAGCTTAGCAAACTCAACACCCAAAGAACAAATAATCCAATCAAGAAATGGGCAGAGGACATGAACAGACATTTCTGCAAAGAAGACATCCAGATGGCCAACAGACACATGAAAACGTGCTCCACATCACTGGGCATCAGGGAAATACAAATCAAAACCACAATGAGATACCATCTCACACCAGTCAGAATGGCTAAAATGAACAAGTCAGGAAATGACAGATGCTGGCGAGGATGTGGAGAAAGGGGAACCCTCCTACACTGTTGGTGGGAATGCAAGCTGGTGCAACCACTCTGGAAAACAGCATGGAGGTTCCTCAAAAAATTGAAAATAGAGCTACCTTATGACCCAGCAATTGCACTACTGGGTATTACCCTAAAGATACAAACGTAGTGATCCAAAGGGGCACGTGTACCCGAATGTTTATAGCAGCAATGTCCACAATAGCCAAGTTATGGAAAGAACCTAGATGTCCATCAACAGATGAATGGATAAAGAAGAAGTGGTATATATATACAATGGAATACTATGCAGCCATCAAAAGAAATGAATTCTTACCATTTGCGACGACATGGATGGAACTAGAGCGTATTATGCTTAGCGAAATAAGTCAACTGGAGAAAGACAACTATCACATGATCTCCCTGATATGAGGAAGTGGAGATGCAACGGGGGTGGGAGTTAAGGTGGTAGGAAAAGAAAAAATGAAACAAGATGGGATCGGGAGGGAGACAAACCAAAAGAGACTCTTAAAGTCATAAAACAAACTGAGGAGGGTGGGGTGGAGAGGGGTTGGGAGAGGGTGATGGGGTTACATTATATGTTTAAATAACGCTTAAATTAAAAAAAAAAACTAAATATCTAACTTTCCAAATACACTCAAGTACACTCATATGAAAAGTGACTATGTCTATCTTTTCTCCATCACTGCATCCCCAAGCATGGTAGATTACATGGCATACAGTAAGTGCTCCATAAATGATTTTATGCCTTCCACATCAGGATCTCTTTTGAATCATCTGTTGATAATACATTGCTTTCCACATTATTCCCATTTGACTGGTGAAAAACATCAAGGCTGAAAAACATGTGTGTCTTTCTACAGCCTCTATGAATAAGCAGAGGAATGAAAACTCAGTCCCTCTCATCTAGGTTACAATGTCCTCCAGCCAGCCCTAAGGGCCTAATAAATCCTTTCCAGTGAGGATCAGATACACTGAAAACCCCTGTAAAATATTCTAGGAAAGTGGGAAATGAAAGAGAGAGATGATCTTTCAGAGGCTGTCCTCTGTCCTCGGCTGTCTAGCTTGGGAAATGTCAGATCAGATAGTCCCCAAGACCTTTAAAAGGGCAAAGAGACTGTGAACTCTGCAATTATATAACCAATGTAAAACACCCAGTTATCTTTGTTCCTTGCTCTCCTTGCTCAGAGATAAGCAGACATCAAAGCAGACTGACAATACTGCTGCTTGTTTAAAACTAGAACTTTAGGGACGCCTGGGTGGCTCAGTTGGTTAAGCGGCTGCCTTCGGCTCAGGTCATGATCCCAGCGTCCTGGGATCGAGTCCCACATCCAGCTCCTTGCTCGGCGGGGAGCCTGCTTCTCCCCCTGCCTCTGCCTGCCTCTCTGTCTGCCTGCGCTCGCTCGCTCTCTCTCTAACAAATAAATAAATAAAATATTTAAAAAAAAAAAAAAACTAGAACTTTAAGGAACAGCAGCCTATTTGACTTCACATAAAACATTAATTGAACTTCACAGTGAGGAAAAGTAAGAATATGTTATTTGCAAAATGGTAAATGTGTCAGGTCTTCAGTAAATCTTTGATATCAAGACTCAGTGCAGAGCTCCATGGTTATAGTGGCAAGAATGTCTGAAGCAGCACTTTCCTCGAAGCTTCCTTTGAAAGTATCAATTCTGGGCTTAATCCTATGGGCTCCTCTACACTTATGGTGTATGATTTGATGGAAGAAGTACAGTATGCCCTAGTTTGGGCTTGAGCACAGTGTCTCAAAACTCTAGTCTCTGTAATTTCTATTCACCTACAAAGCAAATGACATACACTTAGGTTTAATTGCCTCCTTGTGTTGCCCAGAATTTTTTTAGTGCCTGAATTGATGAGCAGTGGATGACTCTGAGCTCATTCCACTTCCAGAAATTCTCTTACTCTATCTGTAGTACCTGCCTGCTGATTCTGTATCCCTGTTGGTTGGAAGAATGAGGGCAACTGAGGGAGAATAGATTCTCTTTGGATGAGTGGAAATAGATGCAGTGCGAAGTTGGGGGGTGCTGTCCCAACCCTAGATCTGCTGGGCAAGAAGATCCAAGGACATAAAGTTGGTCTAGCTCTTCTGTCTCTAATTGAGGAGATAAAATCCTAAGAGTTGCTGGTAGTGGTTATTCCGCCATGTGGGCTGGAAAATAGGGACAAGTGGTCTAAACCAAGAAGAAAGAATTAAGCAGATGTGTAGAGAAAAATGGGGATGAGAGACAGAATGGGAAAATTTCTTTTTTCCAATAGCCTTCCCTTCCTGGGTTCCTGAGACCTAACTGGACCCTGCCTTTCAGTTGTCTGAGACACCCTTTTGAATCCTCATATTCATTCCAGTTTTTAACCTAATCCTAGTGGGATTCTGTTTTATGATTTTCCTGGTTGTAAGAGAAGTCAAAGTATGTTATTTATCTGTGCAACACTAGTTACAGTAGCAAGAATAATAGCACTGTGAAAATTAATGAAAACCACCCAAATGAGAATAGAGGAGAGAAACCACCCAAATAGAGAATAGTATAGCAAGGGAGCCAGCCACCATCACCTGGATTTGGCAGATTCTCAAACACAAGCAGGGCAATAGGGAAGCTTTAGAGTGACGAAAAAAAGAAAGGAAGCCTTCAGGTATGCTCTGATTGGAGATTGTTTAGTATGGGAATGCTAGAGGCAAACTAACTAGAAGCAGTGCATCCTATCTGATGTTTGGGAAATATGTTTGACTTTCTCTTGTTGGTCTTGAGTTGGAAGGTGGAAGAGGTATAAAAGTGGGGAAGCTGGTAGTTACTAAGTCCTGATCCTTCTAGGTCAGTTACAGCAGAAGTTGTGGGTCAGAATTCCTTTTTTTTTTTTTTTTATGTTCAGTTAGCCAACATATAATAAGTACATCATAAGTTTTTGATGTAGAAATTTTTTTTGTCAAAAATGGTCTGGCCATTGTCTATTTGTGTATTCAATCTCTCTGAACAAACATTCACCGAATACCTCTTAACTGATAAAAATGACATTCTCACCCCTGGCTGCATATTAGAGCCACCTGGGAATCTTTAAAAGCACTACCCTCCACCAGTGAAACCAGAATCTCTGGGGACAGAGCCCAGACATCATTATTTTTAACAGTTCCTCAGATGATTGCAATATATAGCCCTGGTTAACAAGAAAACAGAAGAAGAACTGACATGTTCTTTGATAAGGCTGCTGACTTTACCTGATCCTCTTTTCTAGAACACATGTCATTAGGAAGCACCTATTTAAAACAAAAAAAAATGGCTGGATGGTAAAATTCAGAAGCCATGAAGTTAGGAAAGTGGCTTCATCAGGCATGGACTAACTTCATAATAAACATGTGCTCTGGAATGAAGGCACTCCCTAATATTTTGTGCATTTTCATGACAGAGTCTCCACAGGATTTTTAAAAAGGCAATTTGGAGGATTTTACCTAATAAGGGCTGTCATTTATTCAGCACATTCTATATTTTAGACATTACACTGCATGCTTTGTGTATTACCCCATTAACTCTTCACCACTAAATTTCACAAGTTTGAACAGAAATGTAGGTTTACCCCAGAGACAGTATTTGCTCCCAAAGTGTCACCTTATATAATCTATTTAATTAACAAGCATGTACTGAACAACTACTATGTGCCAACACGAGCCCACATTCTGGGAATGTAATAGTGAGGATAATGAACATGGTTCTTGCCCTCATGGAGCTTAAAGAATAGTGAGAGATTAACATTAATAAAGTAGTCACTAGATACATCATTTCAAATTGTACTCAGGTCTTGAAGGACAGATATAGGGAGCTAATAATTGGCAAACATTTTCTGTAAATGATCAAAGAGTAAATATTTTAGACTTGTGGGTTGTATCTTTTGCAACTACAACCCTGCTATTGTATTGCAAAAGCTGCCATAGTATGTAAATGAATAGGTATAGCTGTGTTCAATAAAACTTTATTTACAAAATGGAAGGCTGGCTGCATTTAGCAAACCCAGCCCCTGCCCCAACCATAGTTTACAGACCTCTGGTTATAACACAGAGCTTTAATCCAGTCTGAGGAGTAAGGAAAGGGGGATTTTTAAGTACATGACATTTGAGTATTGATTGCAAAATCTGTTTTTAGTATTGTGGCATCCCACATATCTTAAAATCGTTAAGTAAAAGATACTCATTTTGTTGGTATAAAGTTATGCTGGCATCTTGAAAAAAACTGAAGCCAGAATCATATGTCTTGAGAAATACCCAGAGTTGCATTCTGCATTAAAATTTTGAATCAAAAAATAATAAAATTAAAATTTTTTGAATCAAAGTTGCAATCATTTGGAAGGTGTTCTTTTATTTCTCCAAGATACTCAAGAAAAAAAAGGAAAATAACAATGGAAAGAGACCTTCTTGAAAAAGTGGAATAGAAAGTAACAGTTTCCACATTTACAGATAACACTGTGTTAGAACCTTCACCTATACATAAGGAATCTAAGGATGACAAAAATAAACCAGAAATGATTTCTTTGAAACAAAATCTCTGGCTCAGTATTATTCAAAGGAAAAAAAAAAAAAGATTCTGTGGAATTCTGTAATTCCTATTGGGGGAAATGTTTAAAAACAACTTCTCCATGTTATCAATTAAGAGATGGTATTTTATGGGGGCACCTGGGTGGTGCAGTTGTTTAAGCATACGACTCTTGGTTTCAGCTCAGGTCATCCTCTCATGGTCATGGGATTGAGTCCCAGTTTGGGCTCTGTGCCAGATGCAAAGTATGCTTGAGATTCTCCCTTACCCTCTGCCCTTCCTCCACCTCCCGCCCAAATAAATAAATAAATCTTTAAAAAGAGAAAGAGAGAGAGATGGTATTATCTGAAGATAGGGGAGTAAGAAAAGAGAAAGTTCCAGGGTTTTTTTTTTTAAGATTTTATTTATTTATTTGACAGAGAAATCACAAGTAGGCAGAGGCAGGCAGGGGGGCGTTGGGGGGGGTGCAGGCCCCCTGATGAGAAGAGAGCCCGATGTGGGACTTAATCCCAGAACCCTGGGATCATAACCTAAGCCCAAGGCAGAGGCTTAACCCACTGAGCCACCCAGGCACCCCTGAGAAAGTTCCAGTTTGAAATCTCCTCTTGGCACTCATGAAACAGAGCTTCTAACAGCTGGACAATTCTGAAAAACAATGCTCTGGAGTTTCAATAATGACATGACTGTGATTTTTAATTTTTTAAGACTATAGGTTTTTTTCTGAATGATCAAAAATTATTTCATAATAAATGTTTCCTTACTATTCAACTTTTAGTACTTCTTACATAGTATCAATTTATTTTTATAGTATTTAATTTCTAATTATATTTTTATAAACATAATTTTTATTTATATAATTATATTTTTATAATGGAATTATATATCTAGCATTTTTATAAGGTAATATTTTCATCTCCTTTTTTATAATAGACTTAAATATATTTATATTTTAAATGCACTAAATACAAATTTTCTATTTTAATCAATTTTCATAAGTATTATTCATTTAATATTTATAGCAACACTATGAGGGGGTACTAGCATTATCCCCACTTACAGATAGGAAGGCTGAAGTTCAGAGAGGTTAAAAATGTTGCCCGAGGTCACACAGTAGCAAATGGAAGAGCTGAGTCAAAGCTAGGCCATCTACTTCCAGAGTCCCTGGTCTTTTTTTTTTTTTTTTTAAGATTTTATTTATTTATTTGACAGACAGAGATCACAAGTAGGCAGAGAGGCAGGCAGAGAGAGAGGAGGAAGCAGGCTCCCTGCTGAGCAGAGAGCCCGATGCGGGGCTTGATCCCAGGCTCGATCCCAGAGGATCGATCCCAGGATGCTGGAATCATGACCTGAGCTGAAGGCAAAGGCTTTAACCCACTGAGCCACCCAGGTGCCCCCCAGAGTACCTGGTCTTAACGGGTATACTATGCTGACACTTTTTGGAAAATATTAATAATAATAATAATGGTGTTGAAACTTGAAACAAATACTGAAATATCAGCATTGTCATTTTCTCTGATACTATAGTTACTACATTTGAACTGAAATCTTAAGGATGAGTGGGTATTAGTTTGGTGAAAAGGGAACATAAGAATATTCCACATAGGGGAATAGAAAGGTCCCTGAGGCAGGAGCTACC
This sequence comes from Taxidea taxus jeffersonii, assembly GCA_003697995.1. Classification (NCBI taxonomy): domain Eukaryota; kingdom Metazoa; phylum Chordata; class Mammalia; order Carnivora; family Mustelidae; genus Taxidea; species Taxidea taxus. The sequence continues at coordinate 22,369 of ML106284.1, read as the reverse complement.
ACAACCAGAGGGAGAACTGAAAGGAGGTTTCTAAAGGCTAGTTGTCCCGCATATGTTCATAATAACCAGAAAGTCTTCAATTTTGGCTATTAAGAAAATATATGTGTGTGCTGGGAGCCCTAGTGTGGGTGAAGAATAAAACTATATTTTCACATCATGGTAGATTGTTGCTACCTGCTGCATCCTAGTGCGTGTGAACCAGGAATGGAAAGCAGCCATTGCATTGGAGAGGACTGAACTTGGATGGTGAGGGACATGGAACAGAAGTAAATGGTTTAGGGGCTCGTAGAGGAAATGCAAAGGAGGAAGAAGGTGATGGAAAAATGAACAAGAGTGATCAGGAGACCCCAAATGCAAATCCTTCACCAAAGAAAAAGGTCACTATGTTCCCAAGCTACATATAAGCAGAAATGGTTCTTTTTGTATTTCTCTCAGCTTAATTAAGGTCCTTCACTCTTCACTAAACCACCCTGCCAAATGTACTCAGTCATGCATCAGAGAGAAAGTGAGCTCTGTTCTATTCTAAGAACTTCATATCCTTAATGTTCCTTATTAACTGGCACTGCTTTGTGGACTCTCCTACCTTCTGTGAGGACTGAGAGTTTCCAGAAGGACAATCCTGTTCATCCCAAGAATCAAGTGCTCCAATTCCCCTCCTCTAGTATAAGGTCAGACTGGTTTAACTTGATGGGGAAAATGGCCTGCCTCAAGAGGTGACCCTTCTCTTTTCAGACAGCTTCCTAGCTCCATAACCACCCTTCCTCTTTCCACAAGTGAAGCCACGGTCTGACCTGGGGAGCTGCCATGGTGCCATTTTTTGAGAATTTTCTTTATGATTCACTTGCTCCACACCTTTTCATCAGTCTTAAATGCTGACGTTTAAAGAACCAGTTGTCAAGATGTCTCTTTGGGGAAATATGCTCCTAATGGATGACCACTCCCATAGCTCTCCCCAACCTTACCCGCCCTAGACATCTCATCCCCCAGAGAGTAGAAGGGCCTTTGCACTAGTACATTTTGATTCCTTCTCATTTATTACAATAATTGTACTGTTCCCACCCCATTTGCTGACAGGACAACATTGAGCCTCCCCAGTTCACAGGGGAGGGGAAAATCAGCTCCATCCCCATAAGGGAGTGACTCCAAACCCATGCAGTATTCCGCTTTCCTCTCCTAGACATCCTTACATAATCCAAATAATTTTCATGTCCCTAGTCTGACTTTCTTCTTCGCATTATGACAGCAATGAGTCTTCTGTATGTGGCTTCCAGACAAAATAAACATGATGCCTGGATTTGACCAACTAGTGTTGGATGGTGCCATCATTCATTTATTTTTCTATTCATTCACCAAACATATGCTCAGTGTTCATTATACTTCAGTCACTCTGCCAGACAGGTAAGAATAAGATATGCACCCACCCACAGCAGCTCAGCTGTTAGTGGGGGGCATATAAAGAAACTATTATAATAACATTGTATTACACACTGAATTTTAGATCCCATGTGATATTCTATATAATATGTGTTTGCTTTTATGGCAAGTATGTTATACTCCATGTGTTTATAAAAACGTTTAACATCAAAAATCTTGGTAAACAATTGTTGGGTCTCTCAAAAAGAAAAAAAGTGGAAAAATCATATAATGCAGCTGAAGGTAGAATAAGCAGCCACTTAGTATCTAGCCTATTTATTATGTCATGGAACAGATGTGGGGAGAAAAACGATTGTCTGAAACAATTAGGAAAACAATCACATTGAAAAATAATAAACGGAGCTCACTGAGAAGACTAGACTTAGCTATCTTATTTTGGTAACTAGTAATCATAGACAAATGAGCTGAGAATTACCAAAATATCAAAACAATTAACCTTCTGCCAAGCCATAAGTCAGCCCAATGCCGCTCTTAGGAAGTCAGTTAAACTCTGTGACAATGTAATCCAAGAGGCCACCTCCAAAAGGCTTAGTTCAAAGACTTGAGATAAGGGTCTATCAAGAGGTAAAATAAATTAAACAGCTCCATGTAGACCAGTGGTTCCGAAACTTGAGTCTGCATCAGAATCACCTGGATGTTTTGTTAAAACAGACTGCTAGGCCCTACCCCCAGAGTTTCTAAAACAGCAGGTCTGGGATGAAGCCCAAAAGTTTGAATTTCTGATAAGTTTCCAGATGCTGTTAATGGGCTGGTCAGGGACCATACTTTGAGAACTATGGTTATGGGTCCTGGCTCTACATTAACAATACCTGGGGAGCTTTTCAAAAATTCCCAGGCCTTCACAAAACAAATTCTAATTTCTGAAGACATGCCACAGGTTGCAATATATTTTTTTAAGATTTTATTTATTTATTTGACAGAGAGAGGGAGAGAAAGAACACAAAAGCAGGGGGAGCAGTAGAGGGAGAGGGAGAACCAGGCTCTCTGTTGAGCAGGGAGCCTGATTTGAGGCCCAATCTCAGGACTCTGAGATCATGACCTGAGCGAAAGGCAGAGGCTTAACTGACTGAGCCAACCAGGAGCTCCAGGCTGCAGTAATTTTTAAAGTTCCCTGAGTGAGTCCACTAGCTGAGAGCCACTAGGTAGGATATGTGCAAGCAGAAAACACTAGTAACTTCCAGAATTTATGTGAGAAAGATTAAGTGGCAGAGAAGATAATAAAGAATAATAATTTAAGGCCTGAAAGCCTGAACCAAAATCCCACATGGAACCTTCAGAAACAGGCATGCCATGTTTTGGGGTGACTTAGAGACTTAGAAGTTTTCAGGTAGAAAAAAAATTTGTAAACACCCACTAGACAGGAGTGAATTTTAATGGAGTTGTGCAAAAGTGCAGTGTTTTATCTCTGTAAAAGATAAATTAATTCGGGGAGGAGTCAAGATGGCGGAGAAGTAGCAGGCTGAGACGACATCAGACAGCAGGAGATCAGCTAGATAGCCTATCAAACCATTCCGAACACCTACGGATCCAACAGGAGATCGAAGAGAAGAAAAAAACAATTCTAGAAACAGAAAATCGACCACTTTCTAAAAGGTAGGACCAGCGGAGAAGTGAATCCAATGCGACGGGAAGTTAGACCCCAGGGGGAGGGGCCGGCTCCCGGCAAGCGGTGGAGCACAAAATCAGAACTTTTAAAAGTCTGCTCCACGGAGGGACATCGCTCCAGAGGCTAAACGGGGGTGAAGACCTCACGGGGACAGTTTGGAGTCAGGTCCTGCGGGGTCACAGAAGGATCGGGGGTGTCTGAGTGTCGCAGAGCTCACAGGTATTAGAGCGGGGAAGCCGGCTGCGGAGACAGAGCCGAGGTTTCCTAGTGGTCTGTGACATGGACCGGTGCTCTGTGGCACGGGCCGGTGCTCTGTTCGAGGGGTCCCCACAAGATCCGGGGAAACTCCGACCCGGGACAGCTCAGGGATCTACGGGGTTCAGAAGACTCCAGGTGGGACTCTGCCAGAGACAGAGACGCTTGGTCACAGGCTGGGTGAGCTCGGAGCGCTCCCAGAAGCCAGTGAGACGGGACTGATTACGCAGGATTTTCTCTGAGCGCGGTCCTGAGCGCGGTCTCTGAGCACCAACATAGGCTGGGGAGACGGGAGTGATTAAATGCTTTTCTCTGAAGGCGCACTGAAGACTGGGGCCCCTAGCTCTCGGCTCCTGGGAACCGGATATTGGGAGGCCGCCATTTTCATTCCCGTCCTCCGGAACTCTACGGAAAGCGTTCAGGGAACAAAAGCTCCTGAAAGCGAACCTGAGAGGATTACTTAGCCTGGCCCCTGGTAAGGGCGGTGCAATTCTGCCTGGGGCACAGACACTTGAGAATCACTACAACAGGCCCCTCTCCCAGAAGATCAAAGAAATCCAGCCAAGACCAAGTTCACTTAACAAGGAGAACAGCGGATTCTTATCTGGACAAAATGACAAGGCGGAAAAACTCACCACAAAAAAAAGAACAGGAGGCAGGACCAAAGGCTAGGGACCTAATCAATACAGACATTGGTAATATGTCAGATCTGGAATTCGGGATGACGATTCTCAAGGTTCTAGCCAGGCTCGAAAAAGGCATGGAAGATATTAGAGAAACCCTGTCAGGAGAAATAAAAGCCCTTTCTGGAGAAATAAAAGAAATAAAGTCTAATCAAGTTGAAATAAAAAAAGCTACTAATGAGGTGCAATCAAAAATGGAGGCTCTTACTGCTAGGATAAATGAGGCAGAGGAAAGAATTAGTGATATAGAAGACCAAATGGCAGAGAATAAAGAAGCTGAGCAAAAGAGAGACAAACAACTACCGGACCACGAGGGGAGAATTCGAGAGATAAGTGATGCCATAAGACGAAACAACATTAGAATAATTGGGATTCCAGAAGAAGAAGAAAGAGAAATAGGAGCAGAAGGTATACTGGAGAGGATTATTGTAGAGAATTTCCCTGATATAGCAAGGGGAACAAGCATCAAAATCCAGGAGGTGCAGAGAACACCCCTCAAAATCAATAGGAACTGACCCACACCCCGTCATCTAATAGTAAAATTTACAAGTCTTAGCGACAAACAGAAAATCCTGAAAGCAGCAAGGGACAAGAAGTCTGTAACATACAATGGTAAAAATATTAGATTGGCAGCAGACTTATCCACAGAGACCTGGCAGGCCAGAAAGAACTGGCATGATATATTCAGAGCACTAAACAAGAAAAACATGCAGCCAAGAATACTTTATCCAGCTAGGTTATCATTGAAAATAGAAGGAGAGATTAAAAGCTTCCAGGACAAACAAAAACTGAAAGAGTTTGTAAACACCAAACCAGCTCTACAGGAAATATTGAAAGGGGTCCTCTAAGCAAAGAGAGACCCTAAAAGGATTATCAGAAAGGAACAGAGACAATATACAGTAACAATCACCTTACAGGCAATACAATGGCACTAAATTCATATCTCTCAATAGTTACCTTGAATGTAAATGGGCTAAATGCCCCAATCAAAAGACACAGGGTTTCAGAATGGATAAAAAAACAAAACCCATCCATATGCTGCCTACAAGAAACTCATTTTAGACCTGAAGACACCTCCAGATTGAACGTGAGGGGGTGGAAAACAATTTACCATGCTAATGGACATCAGAAGAAAGCTGGGGTGGCAATCCTTATATCAGATCAATTAGATTTTAAGCCAAAGACTATAATAAGAGATGAGGAAGGACACTA
>ML106283.1:58211-72607 GCA_003697995.1 Taxidea taxus jeffersonii | reverse complement strand
TTTCTTTTTCAATATTCCTTTGGCTATTCGAGGTCTTTTCTGGTTCCATATAAATTTTAGGATTATTTGTTCCATTTCTTTGAAAAAATTGGATGGGATTTTGATAGGCATTGCATTAAATGTGTAGATAGCTTTAGGTAGCATAGACATTTTCACAATATTTATTCTTCCAATCCATGAGCATGGAACATTTTTCCATTTCTTTGTGTCTTCCTCAATTTCTTTCATGAGTACTTTATAGTTCTCTGAGTATAGATTCTTTGCCTCTTTGGTGAGGTTTATTCCTAAGTATCTTATGGTTTTGGGTGTAATTGTAAATGGGATTGACTCCTTAATTTCTCTTTCTTCTGTCTTGTTGTTGGTGTAAAGAAATGCAACTGATTTCTGTGCATTGATTTTATATCCTGACACTTTACTGAATTCCTGTACAAGCTCCAGCAGTTTTGGAGTGGAGCCTTTTGGGTTTTCCACATATAGTATCATATCATCTGCAAAGAGCGATAGTTTGACTTCTTCTTTGCCGATTTGGATGCCTTTAATTTCTTTTTGTTGTCTGATTGCTGAGGCTAGGGCTTCTAGTACTATGTTGAATAGCAGTGGTGATAGCGGACATCCCTGCCGTGTTCCTGACCTTAACGGAAAAGCTCTCAGTTTTTCTCCATTGAGAATGATACTTGCCGTGGGTTTTTCATAGATGGCTTTGATAATATTGAGGTATGTGCCTTCTATCCCTACACTCTGAAGAGTTTTGATTAGGAAGGGATGTTGCACTTTGTCAAATGCTTTTTCAGCATCTATTGAGAGTATCATATGGTTCTTGTTCTTTCTTTTGTTAATGTATTGTATCACATTGATTGATTTGTGGATGTTGAGCCAACCCTGCTGCCCTGGAATAAATCCCACTTGGTCGTGGTGAATAATCCTTTTAATGTACTGTTGGATCCTATTGGCTAGTATTTTGGTGAGAATTTTCGCATCTGTGTTCATCAAGGATATTGGTCTGTAATTCTCTTTTTTTGATGGGATCCTTGTCTGGTTTGGGGATCAAGGTGATGCTGGCCTCATAAAATGAGTTTGGAAGTTTTCCTTCCATTTCTATTTTTTGGAACAGTTTCAGGAGAATAGGAATTAATTCTTCTTTAAATGTTTGGTAGAATTCCCCTGGGAAGCCATCTGGCCCTGGGCTTTTGTTTGTTGGGAGATTTTTGATGACTGTTTCAATCTCCTTACTGGTTATGGGCCTATTCAGGTTTTCTATTTCTTCCTGGTTCAGTTTTGGCAGTTTATATGTCTCTAGGAAAGCACCCATTTCTTCCAGGTTGTCAAATTTGTTGGCATAGAGTTGCTCATAATATGTTCTTATGATTGTTTGTATTTCTTTGGTGTTGGTTGTGATCTCTCCTCTTTCATTCATGATTTTATTTATTTGGGTCCTTTCTCTTTTCTTTTGGATAAGTCTGGCCAGAGGTTTATCAATCTTATTAATTCTTTCAAAGAACCAGCTCCTAGTTTCATTGATTTGTTCTATTGTTTTTTTGGTTTCTATTTCATTGATTTCTGCTTTGATCTTTATTATTTCTCTTCTCCTGCTGGGTTTAGGCTTTGTTGTTCTTTCTCGAGCTCCTTTAGGTGTAGGGTTAGGTTGTGTATTTGAGACCTTTCCTGTGTTTAGGCTTTGTTGTTCTTTCTCGAGCTCCTTTAGGTGTAGGGTTAGGTTGTGTATTTGAGACCTTTCCTGTTTCTTGAGATAGGCTTTTATTGCTATATATTTTCCTCTCAGGACTGCCTTTGCTGTGTCCCACAGATTTTGGACCGTTGTGTTTTCATTATCATTTGTTTCCATGGTTTTTTTCAATTATTCTTTAATTTCCTGGTTGACCCATTCATTCTTTAGAAGGATGCTGTTGAGTCTCCATGTATTTGTGCTCTTTCCAAATTTCCTCTTGTGATTGAGTTCTAGCTTCAGAGCATTGTGGTCTGAAAATATGCAGGGAATGATCCCAATCTTTTGATACCGGTTGAGACCTGATTTATGACCCAGGATGTGATCTATTCTGGAGAATGTTCCATGGGCACTAGAGAAGAATGTGTATTCTGTTGCTTTGGGATGGAATGCTCTGAATATATTTGTGATGTCCATCTGGTCCAGTGTGTCATTTAAGACCTTTATTTCCTTGTTGATCTTTTGCTTGGATGATCTGTCCATTTCAGTGAGGGGTGTGTTAAAGTCTCCTACTATTATTGTATTCTTGTCAATGTGTTTCTTTGATTTTGTTATTAATTGGTTTATATAGTTGGCTGCTCCCATGTTAGGGGCATAGATATTTAAAATTGTTAGATCTTCTTGTTGGACAGACCCTTTGAGTATGATATAGTGTCCTTCCTCATCTCTTATTATAGTCTTTGGCTTAAAATCTAATTGATCTGATATAAGGATTGCCACCCCAGCTTTCTTCTGATGTCCATTAGCATGGTAAATTGTTTTCCACCCCCTCACTTTCAATCTGGAGGTGTCTTCAGGTCTAAAATGAGTTTCTTGTAGGCAGCATATGGATGGGTTTTGTTTTTTTATCCATTCTGAAACCCTGTGTCTTTTGATTGGGGCATTTAGCCCATTTACGTGCAGGGTAACTATTGAGAGATATGAGTTTAGTGCCATTGTATTGCCTGTAAGGTGATTGTTTCTGTATATTGTCTCTGTTCCTTTCTGATAATACTTTTAGGGTCTCTCTTTGCTTAGAGGACCCCTTTCATTATTTCCTGTAGAGCTGGTTTGGTGTTTACAAATTCTTTCAGTTTTTGTTTGTCCTGGAAGCTTTTAATCTCTCCTTCTATTTTCAATGATAACCTAGCTGGATAAAGTATTCTTGGCTGCATGTTTTTCTCGTTTAGTACTCTGAATATATCATGCCAGTTCTTTCTGGCCTGCCAGGTCTCTGTGGATAAGTCTGCTGCCAATCTAATATTTTTACCATTGTATATTACAGACTTCTTGTCCCGTGCTGCTTTCAGGATTTTCTCTTTGTCGCTAAGACTTGTAAATTTTACTATTAGATGGCGGGGTGTGGACCGATTCCTATTGATTTTGAGGGGTGTTCTCTGCACCTCCTGGATTTTGATGCTTGTTCCCCTTGCTATATTAGGGAAATTCTCTACAATAATCCTCTCCAGTATACCTTCTGCTCCTCTTTCTCTTTCTTCTTCTTCTGGAATCCCAATTATTCGAATGTTGTTTCGTCTTATGGTATCACTTAACTCTCGAATTCTCCCCTCATGGTCCAGTAGTTGTTTGTCTCTCTTTTGCTCAGCTTCTTTATTCTCTGTCATTTGGTCTTCTATATCACTAATTCTTTCTTCTGCCTCATTTATCCTAGCAGTAAGAGACTCCATTTTTGATTGCACCTCATTAATAGCTTTTTTTATTTCAACTTGATTAGATTTTAGTTCTTTTATTTCTCCAGAAAGGGCTTTTATTTCTCCCGACAGGGTCTCTCTAATATCTTCCATGCCTTTTTCGAGCCCGGCTAGAACCTTGAGAATCGTCGTCCTGAATTCCAGATCTGACATATTACCAATGTCTGTATTGATTAGGTCCCTAGCCTTCGGTCCTGTCTCCTGCTCTTTTTTTTGTGGTGAGTTTTTCCACCTTTTCATTTTGTCCAGATAAGAATCCGCTGTTCTCCTTGTTAAGTGAACTTGGTCTTGGCTGGATTTCTTGTTGATCTTCTGGGGAGGGGCCTGTTGTAGTGATTCTCAAGTGTCTCTGCCCCAGGCGGAATTGCACCCCCCTTACCAGGGGCCAGGCTAAGTAATCCTCTCAGCTTCGCTTTCGGGAGCCTTTGTTCCCTGAATGCTTTCCGTAGAGTTCCGGAGGACGGGAATGAAAATGGCGGCCTCCCAATCTCCGGTTTGGAGGAGCCGAGAGCTAGGGGCCCCAGTCTTCAGTGCGCCTTCAGAGAAAAGCGTTTAATCACTCCCGTCTCCCCAGCCTCCGGCCGCGCCTGGAGAAAATCGTGCGTTAGCAGTCCCGTCTCACTGGCTTCTGGGAGTGCTCCGAGCTCACCCAGCCTGTGACCAAGTGTCTCTGTCTCTGGCAGAGTCCCACCTGGAGTCTCCGAACCCCGTAGATCCCTGAGCTCTCTTGGGTCGGAGTCTCCCCGGATCTTGTGGGGACCCCTTGCACAGAGCACCAGCCCGTGTCACAGACCACGGCTCTAGGAAACCTCAGCTCTGTCTCCGCAGCCGGCTTCCCCGCTCTAATACCTGTGAGCTCTGCGACACTCAGACACCCCTGATCCTTCTGTGACCCCGTGGGACCTGAGTCCACGCTATCCCCATGAGGTCTTCACCCCAGTTTAGCCTCTGGAGCAATGTCCCTCCGTGGAGCAGACTTTTAAAGGTCCTGATTTTGTGCTCCGTTGTTCCGCCACTTGCCAGGAGCCGGCCCCTCCCCCTGGGGTCTATCTTCCCGTGGCGTTGGATTCACTTCTCTGCTGGTCCTACCTTTTAGAAAGTGGTCGATTTTCTGTTTCTAGAATTGTTGTTTTTCTTCTCTTCGATCTCCTGTTGGATTCGTAGGTGTTCAGAATGGTTTGATAGGCTATCTAGCTGATCTGCTGCTGCCTGATGTCGTCTCAGCCTGCTACTTCTCTGCTATCTTGACTCCTCCTCCACATTACTGGATTTTAAAGCTCATCATAAGTCTTTCTCAGTAATAGAGAGTACTTAGAGACAACATCTGCTATGAGGAAACCAGTAAATAACTTCATTTTAGAAATGATGTCATCTTATTTAGTATAATCCCAGTGTTATAGGGTTGCATGGTATGAAGGCATACATTAACATATGTATGTATGTTTATATGCATTTTTTAAAAGGCTGAGGACATACACCAAAATACGTCCATGGTCTAATTTATAACACAAGTATATAGATGATTTTTTTTCTTCTTTGACTTTTTGGAATATTTCCAAAATTCTATAATCAGTATGTATTACTTTTATAATTAGACAAAGTTTTTACAAAATTGTAAATGCCATTCTATTCAATTGTATTTTAAATGTTCTGAAGGGGAAAAAGTCATGGACCATGTAATAAAGGAAGTAATTTTCATCTTCATAAAGCTGAATAGATAAAAATAGACTTGTATAGTTTTTCTGACTCAATGGAGAAAACCATCACAGAAAATCGATGCTGTAGACAAGTGGCTCTCTCAGTCTTTGTCTCTCTTTTCTCTCTCTGGTGTAGAAAAAGTGAAGGTCCTCCTCATAGAATCAAAGAGATTTTTTCCCCTAAAATCAACAGGATTGATGACAGGATGTTTTCTAACTAAAATATATTTGGATAATGATGGAAGACTGACATTTATCACCTAGACCAATGATGATAGTGAAGAGATGGTGGAGCCATCAGCACTGGCACAAAGAGGAAGGGGAGGCATTGTTTGTAGAGTTTTAAAACAATAAAACTAATGAAAAGTTGTCTGCTCTTCTTTATTTCCATTCCCCAGAAATTCTGAATCATGTCGATAAAATATTCCTCTTGCTTCTATAAGCAAGAGGTATACCTCTGGCCTACACTATTATAAAACCCACCATGTCTCATGAATTATACATTGACTCTTCAAGTGCCTTTTGTCCCCTCAATCAAATTTTCTTCCATGGGCCGATACATTAATATTTCCAACTGTACTACCTGTCAACTGAACAATGTACCAGAAAGAAGCTTTGTGTCCTTTGTGAGGCAATGTCTGTGCTATTTTTGTCTTTTTTTGTTTTGTTTCATGAAAAAGAGTGAATGTGCTGGTACAAATGATTTCTTGAGGTCCAGATTTCATGGCTTGAACACAATTGAGACAAAAAAGGAAATTACTGCATGTGCTCAAAGAGGTGATGCTCTAACTTCAATCAGATGTTCTCTGGACTTAAGCCAGTTGGCTGAGTGTTCCTTAGTGAGGGAAGAAAACAGAATTAAGCAACATAACAGAAATGTAACATTAGAGAATGTGTGAATTAGAATTTTATCTATGTTTGACAATAGAATTTCTGGCAATGGAACTTCTCCTGATAACATGTCTATTATTGACTTCTACTGCCAGGAACTTATTAAATATAAGAGTAAAGGACTGCCTGAAATGTTTCTTTAATTCCTGAAGCAGAGGAAAATGCAACAGAGGAGAGAGGACTATCCATTTCTGGGGCTGCTGGAACAGAGTACCACAAACTATCTTAAATAGCATGAATTATATTGCCTCAGAGTTCTGGAGGCTAGAGGTCCAACATCAAGGCTCAGCAGTGATTCCCTCTGAGACTAAAAGGAAGGATCTGTTCCAGGCTTTCCAACCACTAATTGGAAGCACCTCCATCTTTTAGAAGGAAAGTGGAAAGGAACCAACATTAGTTGGCTGCCCTAACTTGAGTCCAGTGGTGATCTGGTAAATGTTAAAATCAGTTCTCTGGAGGTTAAAAAAAAATCAATCAATCAATCAATCCCTGCTGGGTAATATCTGCCAATTTCCATGGTGTAAATGCTCCCAATAGGGCCAATTTCAAATGATGCCACCTGCACAGAGTTGTGAAGACATATGTGCCATCAGCTCCTGCAAGGAGGTAAGTTCTATCTCCAGCACATCAGCATGAGCAAGTCACCTAACACACATTATTTCACTGGTGCCAGCAATAACCCTATAAATTAAGTGTCTATATACCACTTTTATAGATGAGGAAACTAGCTAAAGCTTAGAGAGGGTAAGTAAAATCCCAAGGTCAACAAGGGAATAAACTGTGAAGTTGGGGTTTGAATTCAAGTCTGCCTAACTCCAAAGCTCTTCAAGAACTAGTATCAGTTTATTCGACCAACATGTGTTAAATTACTTTCAGGCATATGGAGAGCACTGGGCCTGGCTGGGGGTAGGGTGGGACACAGAAAAGAGAATAAATAAAAAGTTGAATAAGAGACAGCCTCCACACCTCAAAGAACTCATGATCTAGTGGAAGAAATGGAAATATTAATTTTTAAATCTTTCTCTTCAGATATTTAAGGCATCCATAAAGGTTCACAGGGAGAAAGAAGTGAGGAAGGAAGGAAGAGAGGGAGGGAGAGAAGAAAGAAGGGAGGGAGGGAGGGAAGGAAGGAGGGAGGGAGAGGGGGAGGGAAGGAGGGAGAAAGAAAAAAGAAAGAAGAAGGAAATGACCCTTCAGTGAAGACTTTCTGTAATTTTACTGATTCGGCGCAGTAAGCAGCTCCTGGGTGGCCACTTACCTACAGAGGAAGCAGCACTTTTAGGTAACAGGAGGTGACAGGAGGAGTAATTAAGCTCTTGATATCTGAGGTCTTTCCCAGATAGAAGTTGCTCTACTGTGTGGTGTGAAAGCAGAAGCAAGATCTGACTGTTTTGATGCAGTTACTACAGCTCTGGGGGACCGGCTACCTCCCTCAGGCCAGTAAAAACTTTAACTGCCCATTTCACTAGACTAAACCAAAAATGATCATTGTCGGTTGAGCAGAGCTAGGCACTCCGCTTCCTGAGATTATTCCACTCTCCTGCTTCCCTTCCAGATACAGGTATCCCTGATTTCTCCCTCTCTTTCCCTGCCTCCTAGCCACTGGTAAAGGCTGCCATTCCTACAGTCTCCTCAGTCTGCTACCCACTGAATGAAAGAGCATCTCTCCCAGCAAACTCATTTTAGAGATGGGCTGCTAAAGGTCAGAACAGGAATCAGCTCAGCGCTGATCCCCCTTGCAGGGGACTTCCGGTGATTAAATGTAAGGTCAAGGGGTGCCTGGGTGGCTCAGTGGGTTGAGCCTCTGCCTTCGGCTCAGGTCATGATCTCAGGGTCCTGGGATCAAGTCCTGCATCAGGCTCTCTGCTCGGCGGGGAGTCTGCTTTCCTCTCTCTTTCTGCCTGCCTCTCTGCCTACTTGTGATCTCTGTCTGTCAAATAAATAAATAAAATCTTTGAAAAAAAATTAAAGTAAGGTCAAAAGGTGGAGCTCAAAAAGAATAACACAGTATTTACATGGAGAAGAAATACAGAGGGAAGGGATGTGGACTTGGAACTAAGGGGACCTTAAGAGAGACCAGGAAAGAGCTAGAAGTGGCAGGATAATGTGACAAGATACACAGAGGGGCCATCACAAGGAGGAAGCAACTGAGAAGAGGCAACTGGATTCAAGATCAACGAAAACCAAAAATACATAAAATTCACTTTAAGGACAGCAGTTTTTGTATCTGCTTCTGCCTTACCAATGTAGAAGGTCATGTACACCATTGAAATGCAAAGAATGACACTGGTAAGTGTATTGCTAAAGAGGTCAGTCAATATGAATTGAATGATCCTTGCACATGAATATCCAGATATTATGCTTCCCAAGATGTCCAAGCAGAGGTTCAAGATTATATGTAACTCTGGAGAAAGAAAATAAGAAAAAAAAGAAGTTGAACTATAGTTTTTGTTTGTTTGTTTGTTTGTTTGTTTTTTGAACTATAGTTTTCATTTCTTTCACTGATGGCATTTGGGTCTATGCACTTAGGTTTGCTTTTGAGATTTTGAATGGGACCTTGTTCTTCAGCAAGTGGGAGCTTCCCATGAGTGCCTGGCAAAACAGACACTCTGGGGGTGTATTTCCTTACAGTCTGCTGTTGGAGGTTCGCTTCTCTGGGGACAGCAGACTCGAATGTCCTCAGAAGCCAGGCAGGGAGCATAAATGTGAAGAGTCTGTGACAAACTGGGGAGTGAATGTCTGACCAAAAGACATCCGAATTCATATTTTTTACAAATGGTGTTAGGGCCAAGCAAATCACGTCCAGGGTCCCCACCAACCTGCTGTCTATCTGTGACCCCTGCCCCCAGCCCAGGGGCATTTGGGAAATGGAGAAGAGGAATTTTCCGTAGTCACAATAAGTGGGGGCAACAGTGGCAGGAGTGAGCAGGTTTCAGACAATGCCAAGGGTAGTCCTAAATAACAGACTGTCCCACCCTAAACACCTGTAGCTCCCCACTGAGAAGCCCTGCAAAGCCCTTTTATCACCAATATTCTTCCTCCTTTTAGCACCTCTCTGACCTCCTAAAACTATCACACAGATCAGGAGTTCACCTTTTCCCTTTTTATGCTGTGATTTCTCTGCCTCCTTTCTTTTCTAGTAGAACCACATCTGGAAACCTAGCAAAGCAGCATGCTCCATATCCCAGTGAACTTCAACCCCATGAATCCATTATGGCTTCTAGGACCTGACTCTCCAGTGCTACCAGAAATGTTCTGCCTTCACCCTCAGGCTCAAAGTCAGGATCAAGTCAATTCTTAATATCCACTCACTGAAATCAGGATTGATCCAGGCAAGAAGTTACTCTGAGCCGGATGATGGGTGTGCCTGTGTGTGTCTGAGTGTGAAGGAAAACGAGATGAAATGGATTTCTTTAACATACTTTCCCCCTTACTGTCCAAGAAAACACATAGATGGTAGTTATTATTATCTGATATGCTATTTTAATTGGTCCAAAAGTAAAGTATAGAGAAAGCAGTAATGTTAAGACATCTTAAATGTGTTTTATTTTATTTTTTTTAAGATTTTTTTATTTATTTAAGTAATCTGTACACCCAACATGGGTCTCAAACTCATGACCCTGAGATAGAGAGTCGCATGCCCTTCTGGTCAAACCAGACAGGTGCCCTTTAATATATTTTAATTTCAGTGTGAACTGAAATGCATCATACAAGAATGATTTTAGAAAATAAGACAAAAAAGATGCTCCTACCCGTAAATACGGCCACGTGGAGACTGTTGCTCCGAAATATTCCAAAACAAATGGATGTGAAGCCACAAATGATCATTGATTCTCCTTTTATGATATCAGTATACATTTTGGAAATACCTGGAAAGGGAAATAAAAAATATAATTTAATTTGGTACATGAAAATGATGCTCTTGCACAAGAAACACAAAAATAGAAGAGAAGGAATATGTCAGACAAAAAAAACCCAAAAAAGCCATGACTGGGATGGGTCTGTGAGACAATCACAATCACCATTTTTTAAAAAAGATTTTATTTATTTATTTGACAGAGATCAAAAGTAGGCGGAGAGGCAGGCGGGTTGTGGGGGAAGCAGACTCCTCACAGAGCACAGAGCCCGATGTGGGGCTCGATCCCAGGACCCTGGGATCAGGACCTGAGCTGAAATCAGAGGCTCAACCCACTGAGCCACCCAGGCACCCCACAATCACCATTTTTAATCTCTCCAATGATAAAGGAATAGGACAAGAGCATTCTTTGAAGTGTCCATGGCCTCAAACCATGCTTGAGTTTTGGAATGAGACAGAGCACTTCTCAGGACACAATATTTGGCTTGAATAAACATGAATAGACTCCACAAAAATCACATTTTAGAAATAAGTACAGGGGGCCTGGGTGACTCCTTTGGTTGAGTGTCCAATCTTGATTTGGGCTCAGGTCGTGATCTCAGGGTTGTGAGATCAAGCACTGTATCAGGCTCAACATTGGGTGTGGAGCCTGCTTAAGATTCTCTCTCTCCCTCTCCCTCTGCCCTTCCCTCCTCCTCCACACACACACACACACACACGCACACACACGCACACACATACACTTTCTCTCTCTCTCTCTCTAATAATAAAAGGAAAAAAGAAAGAAGTACAGGGCACCTGGGTGGCTCCGTGGGTTGGGCCGCTGCCTTCGGCTCAGGTCGTGATCTCAGGGTCCTGAGATCAAGTCCCACATCGGACTTTCTGCTCGGCAGGGAGCCTACTTCCCCCCTCTCTCTGCCTGCCTCTCTGCCTACTTGTGATCTCTGTCTGTCAAATAAATAAATAAAATCTTAAAAAAAAAAAAGAAGTACAAAGGATGACCCAGCAATTCTACTAATAGACATATGCCCAAGAGAACTGAAGACCCGTGTCCACACAAATATTTGTACATGAATGTTCATAGCAGCATTATTCATAATAATCGACTGAATTATTCATCCATAGAAAAGAATGAAGTACTAACTGATATATGTTACAGCATGGATGAACTTTGGAAGCATCATACAGAGTGAAAGAAGCCAAACACGGAAAACATGTTGTATGGTCTGATTTGCATGAAATGTCCAGAATAGGCAAATCTACGGACAGAAAACAGACTCAGGGTAGCTAAGGGTTTGGGCAAATGGAAGAATGAGAAGTGACTGCTAATGGGTAGGAGATTTCTTTTGGGGTGATAAAAATGTTCTAAAATTAGATAGTGATGGTGGTTGTATAACTCTGCAAATATAGACCACTGAAATCTACAGTTTAAATATCTTTAACATTTTTTCTTTTTTCTTTTTAAGTAGGCTCCACACCCGATAATGAGGCTTGAACTCGTGACCCTGAGGATCAAGAATCGTGGGCCCTACTGACTGAGCTAGCCACACGCCCCTGTAGTTTAAAAGGATGAATTTTATGGTATGTGGATTATATTTCAATAAAGCTGTTAATAATAATTAAATTAAATTAATTACAAATCAAATTAAATTAAATGCAATAAAATAAAATAAAATAAATACAAAATCTTACTGGTACTTAGCATTCACAAACAGCTAAGTTTATATATATGTATATACACACACACACACACACACACACACATATACATATGTATATATATATATATATATAATCAAATTAATTGCTCTGTGATATACAGATGTAGGATGACAGTGACTGGCACTTGTTCAACCAGTATCCATCCTCTGATCTTGGTAACAATACTGGTTTTATCCAGGGTGACAACGTGTCCAGTTAAATGACCACTTTTCCCCATAGCCTGGGCTTCTGAGAGTGCCCACTGAGATAAAAATAAGGGGAAGTTACCAACTGGAATTTCAAGAAAATTTCTTGGAGGGAGAGGTGACTTGGTTGAAAGGAACATCTTTTTGTCTCTTCCCCTTCTTCCTCTTCTTACCTGAAATGTGGATGTGATGGCTGGAATTTTAATCACCAACTTGTGATCCTGAGAGTCGAAACCATACGCAAAGAATAGAGGAACAGATAAATCTACCCCACAGTAGATTCCTATCACTTTTGCTTTAAATGTCACCTTTTATAGTGATTTAAAATAAGAAAAAAGTCATATTTCCCCATATGTTTGCCAATTACAGTGCTTCCTATTGCTTTGTGTAGATCCAAATTTCCATTTGATGCCAGTTTCTCTCTGCCTAACTTCCTTTAACATTTTTTTTTAATAGTGCAGGGCTGCTGGTGATAAATTCTTTCAACTTCAATATGTTTGAGAAAAGTTTTATTTCACCTTTGCTTTTGAAAGATATTCTCATTGAGAATTCCAAGCTTTTCTTTTGGTACTTTAACAATGTTGCTCCACCATCTTTTGGCTTGCATTGTTTCTGAAAAGAAGTCATTATTATTTTTGTTCCTCTGCATATAGTGTGTCTCTTTTCCCCCCTCTGGCTGCCTTTAAGATATTCTCTTTATCATTGCTTTCTAGAAACTTGATTTTTACATGCCATGATTTGGTTTTTTGTTTCTTGGGCTCGTGGTATGTTGAGCTTCTTGAAATCTGGAGCTATAAAATCTTCATCAAATTTAGAAAATTTTCATTCATTATTTCTTCAGATATTTTTCCTTTCTTCCTGTTTCCTCTCTTTGGGGGACTTGGATATTAAGCCACATGAAGTTGTCCCACAGTGGCTCACGGATGTTCTATTCACTTCTCTTTGTCTTTCTCTCTGTGAGCTTCGTTTCGGATAGTTTCTACTGCTGATAGGAGTAAGTTCTGCCCAGCCTTAATCTTTCTTCTAATTTTTTGAACATATAGAATACAGTTACAATAACTGCTTTAATGTTTTTGTCTACTAATTCTACCGTCTGCCTCACTACTCCCTCTACTTACTTTTTGTACGTTTTATGGGTTATACTTTCCTGCTTCTTTGATACCACCAAGAAGATATGACTGACAGTTGACCGGTCAGTTGGACCTGCGTGACTGAAGGCCCTTCAGCCCCTCCCCTGTCCCTGGAATGTGAGTTCCACTTGCCTTTCCTGTTCCCAGAGGTTGCTCCGAGGACAGAGCCTTGGATAGTGATGTGGTGTTTAGAACACCTGCACCGTGTATGTGAACAGACCCAGGTAACTTCTCTACATAAACTTTCCAGATTTGGTGGGCAGGTGCAGAGATGTTTCATCTTAGCCCGAGCTAAGCCTTGTATGTAAGTTCCTTTTGCTTACAAAAACTGCCAACTACTAACCGGCAGTGACCTGCTTCTTGCTTTAGTATGCAAGTCAGTTTGCCCTCCACGTATGCGAGTCAGTTTCAAATCACACCCAGGAAACTCCCAGGAGGGCTGCTAACCAATCTTCTGCTAACCAAGCTACCTGTTGCTAGCTTGCACTGTGACAGAAGGCACAAAAATACTGGTTAAACAGGTGTAGAAACTATTAGCTCATTTGATTTAGTTGGTCAAGAAATCCTTTCACCCTTTCCTCAAATTCAGTGAGTCAACCAGGAATAAGTAAAATATGAGGTCTAAAGTATGAAGATTTTTTTTAAAAGATTTTATTTATTTGAGAGAGAGAAAGAGAGCGTGAGCAGGAAGAGGGCGAGGAAGAAGGCTCCCTGCTTAGCCCTGATGTGTGGCTGGATCCCAGAACCCTGAGATCATGGCCTGGGCAGAAGACAGACACTTAATTGGTTGAGCCACCCACATGCCCCCGTATGAAGCTTTGACCTTGGCTCATAGTGTTTAATCGCAAAATACCGCCAAGAATTACTTCCGCATTCTTCATTGGCTTAATGTGGAACTAACTTATGTTCTCTAATTCATTGTGAAATTTGGAAAAGGAAAGAATAAAACAAAAACCACATACAATTTCACAACTCAGATACAACCTTAATGTTGAGGTCTTTTTCTAAGCTTATAAACTTTTTCCTAAATTGAGATCATACTAAAACGTAACATATTATTCCTTTATAAGGACGTATTCCAGATTTGTTTTAAAGTAAAAATTTCAGCCCAGTGCATTCTTTTCAAACAGGTAATAAATAGACAAGTTCCTTTTCCTTTCTTTTCTTTTTAAGATTTAATTTATTTATTTGACAGAGAGAGAGGGAATACAAGCAGGGAAGTGGGCGAGGGAGAAGCAGGCTTCCTGCTGAGCAAGGAACTCGGTGAGGGACACTATCCCAAGACCCTGGGATCATGACCTGAGCCAAAGGCAGATTGCACGCCCAATGACTGAGCCACCTAGGTGCCCCGACAAGTTCCTTTCCTCTTGCATGTGAACACCCACTACTTTTTGCAGTGGCTCAGGCCATTTGAAACTGCAGAGTTTACACGGCACAAGGGCACCACATGAAAAGAAGAACTGTTCGGGGCGCCTGGGTGGCTCAGTGGGTTAAGCCTCTG
>ML106283.1:20687-58111 GCA_003697995.1 Taxidea taxus jeffersonii | reverse complement strand
CTAAATGATGACTCTGTGAATATCATAAATAAGAATGATATCCCCCCTAAAAATGAGCCAAATTTGTTTTACAAGGAAAAAATGTTATTGGATTTAGAATCCACATACCACCTTGAGCATTACTGACATAAAGAAATATTAACTAAGAGCTAAATAGCTTCACTAGTTTTCTTTTAAAGAAATAGAAAACTTTCTATTATACTTCTTTTTTTTAAGATTTTATTTATTTATATTATACTTCTTTTTTTAATAAAATTGAATATAGAAACTGCAATAAATAATGTTCATAGCCACTTACAGTCATGAGATTTCAGAAAAAGGAGCAGGAAAAAAATGAGATGAATAAAATAGCTGGCAAATACAAATGGCTAAATGAGAAAGGCAGATGAAGGAAAAATAGGGAAAAGTTGTACTTAAAAAAAGAGAGAGAGAGAAAGAAAAAAGAGTGAGAGAAAAAAGAGAGAGATAGGATGAGACTCTGAGAAGTCTGACAATTTAGGATATCACTACCAAAAGTGTTTTAAGGGGCACCTGGGTGGCTCAGTGGGTTAAAGCCACTGCCTTTGGCTCAGGTCGTGATCCCAGGGTCGTGGGATCGAGCCCCGCTCGGGCTCTCTGCTCTGCAGACAGCCTGCTTCCTCCTCTCTCTCTCTGCCTCTCTGCCTACTTGTGATCTCTGTCTATCAAATAAATAAAATCTTAAAAAAAAGTGTTTTAAAACTTATGTTTTCCCAACTGCACATATAAATGGGTACGAAATTGGGAATCCCTCTTGCAGGCAAGGTTGGAGGTTTCCCATTCCAATCATAAGGCAGTATATTTCCACTCAATATAAATACCTTAAAATTGTTTAGGAAAATATTTTCGAGTCAAAAACAGAAACCATAGCATCTAATCATTTCATGTTTTTTACTGCTGTGTTAATAAAACATGACAACAGGGGAATGTTTCAGAGTGAAATCATCTTTTACCAAATAAGAGGAAAGTACTGCAGGACTTGAAACCCTCTTGGGAATAAGCTATTATTGAACATGTTTATGCCCAACTATGTTCCTATCCATTTCTTTTAAATAAACTACGCCCCCTTCCACTACCTGCTTTAAAGTTAGCTAGTTCAAAAGGAGACTGTTCCTCCTCCTCTTCATTTTGTTCCTTTTTTCTTCTTCTTTCCTCTTTCTCTTCCTCTCCTTCTCCTTCTTCTTCTGGTGTATATATTTTTTTAGATTTTTTGTGTGGCTTTAAGTCTTTAAATTTTACGTGTTAATATACAGTGCAATATTGGTTTCTGGAGTAGAAATCAGTGATTCATCACTGACATACCACTCAGTGCTCATCACAAGTGCCCTCCTTTGTACCCTTTACCCATCTATCCCAACCCCAACTCCCTCCATCACCCCTCAGTTTGTTCTGTATTGTTAAGTGTCTCTTATGGTTTATTTCCCTCTCTCCCTCCCCCCCAATTCCCATATATTCATTTGTTTCCTTTCTTAAATTCCACGTATGAGTGAGATCATACTGTATTTGTCTTTCTCTGACTGACTTGTTTCACTTAGCATAATACACTCTTGTTCCATCACATTGTCACAAATGGCAAAATTTCATTCTTTTTGGTAGCTGAATGATATTACATTGTGTATATATACTATATTTTCTTTATCTATTTATCAGTCAGTGGACATCTTGGCTCCCTCAATAATCTGGCTATTGTTGATAATACTGCTATAAACATCAAGGCGCATGTACACTTTTGAATCAGCATTTTTATATCCTTTGGGTATATATTTAGCAGTGCAATTGCTGCATCTAGGGTAGTTCTATTTCCAGCCTTTTGAGGAACCTCCATACTGTTTTCTAGAGTCCCAGTTTACATTCCCACTAACAGTGTAAAAGTGTTCCCCTTCCTCCACATCCTCTTCAACACCTGTTGTTTCTTGTGTTGTTAATTTTAGACATTCTGGCAGGTGTGAGGTGGTATCTCATTGTGGCTTTGATTTTTATTTCCCTGATGATGAGTGATATGGAGCATCTTTTCATGTGCCTGTTAACCATCTGGTTGTCTTCTTTGGGAAAATGTCTGTTCAGGGGTGCCTAGGTGCTCAGTGGGTTAAAGCCTCTGCCTTCCACTCAGGTCATGATCTCAGGGTCCTGGGATTGAGCCCCACATCGGGCTCTCTGCTCAGCGGGGATCCTGCTTCCCCCGCCCCTCTCTGCCTGCCTCTCTGCCTACTTGTGGTCTCAAAAGAGAGAAATGAAGGAAGGAAGGAAGGAAGGAAGGAAGGAAGGAAGGAAGGAAGGAAGGAAGGAAGGAAGGAAGGAAGAAAAAAAGAAAGATGTCTGTTCATGTCTTCTGCCTATTTCTTGACTGGATTTTTTGGTTTTTGGCTGTTGAGTTCTTAATAGATTTTGGGTACTAACCCTTATCAGATAAGTCATTTGCAAATATCTCCCCCCATTCCATAGGTTGCCTTTTGTTGGTTGTTTCCTTCATTGGGCAGAAAGTTTTTATCTTGATGAGGTCCCAATAGTTCATTTTTGCTTTTGTTTCCCTTGTCTCTGGTGATGTGTCTAGGAAGACGTTGCTACGCCAAAGTCAAAGAGATTTCTGCCTGTGTTCTCTTCTAGAATCTTGAAGGTTTCTTGTCTCACATTTAAATCTTTCATCTATTTTGAAGTTATTTTTGTATTAGGTACAAGAAAGTGGTCCAATTTTGTTCTTTTGCATGTTGCTGTCCAGTTTTTCCCAACACCATTTGTTGAAGAGACTGTCTTTTATCCATTGTATATTCTTTCCTACTTAGTTAAGGATTAGTTGACCACATAGTTGTGGGTCCATTTCTGGGCTCTCTATTCTGTTCCATTGATCTATGTGTCTGTTTTTATGCTGGTACCATACTATCTTAATGATTATAGCTTTGTAATAGAGCTTGAAATCTGGAATTGTGATGCCTCTGGTTTTGTTTTTCTTTTTCAAGATGCTATTCAGGGTCTTTTGTGGCTCCATACAAATTTTAGACTGCTTATTCTAGCCCTGTGAAAAATGCTGGTGTTATTTTGATTGGGATTGCATTAAATATGTAGCTTGCTTTGGGCAGTATAGACATTTTAACAATGTTTGTTCTTCTAGTCCATGAGCATGGAATGCTTTTCCATTTCTTAGTGTCCTCTTCAATTACTTTCATAAGTGTTTTATAGTTTTCAGAGTACAGATCTTTTACTTCTTTGGTTAGGTTTATTCCTAATTATCTTATTGTTTTGGTGCAATTGCAAATGGGATCAATTCCTTGATTTCTTTTTCTGCTGCTTCCTTGTTGGTATATAGAAATACAACAGATTTCTGCACATAAATTTTATATCCTGCAACTTTGCTGAATTCATGTATTAGTTCTAGAAACTTTTTGGTGGAGTCTTTTGGGTTTTCTACATAGAGTTTCATGTCATCTGGAAAGAGTGAAAGTCTGACTTCTTCCTTGTCCATTTGGATAACTTTTATTTCTTTTTGTTGTCTGATTGCTAAGGCTAAGGCTCCCAGTACTATGTTAAATAGTAATAGTGGAGTGCACATTGAAAGGGAGGCAGTTCTAACAAAAGGTAGCAAGGCCTTGGAAAACTTTTACTGAGGATAGGGCAGAGTTTCTACCTTGAGACTTAGAATTCAGTGGAATGGAATAAGAATGCTAATTTTTATCACCTTCTAGAAAAGTTACTTTTCGGGACACCTGGGTGGCTCAGTTGGTTAAGCAACTGCCTTCGGCTCAGGTCATGATCCCAGCATCCTGGGTTCGAGTCCCACATTGGGCTCCTTGCTCGGCGGGGAGCCTGCTTCTCCCTCTGCCTCTGCCTGCCACTCTGTCTGCCTATGCTCACTCTCTCTGACAAATAAGTAAATAAAATATTTTGTAAAAAAAAGAAAAGTTACTTTTCTTCTTGAAAAAATTCTTTGAGATTATAATTGGTGCTATTTATCCCAGATCTTGGGTTGCCTTATTTGCATGGCATCTTTCAAGTCCATCAATGTCCCATCTCCAAGAAAAATAGCATAAATATCTACTCTGCTGCATGTATAAATCATGCAAGAAAAAAGAAAAGAAAAACCAAGATCAAAAACAAACAAACAAACAAAAACCTCCAAGGTAAAAGAGAGAAATAAATCTGACATACCAATAGTTTTCAGTGAATTCACAGAATGAATAGGATCTGTCATGCCAAGGGTCATGCTAAAGAGTAGGGAAGACTGCAAATCCCAGAAATCTCTATTGAATTTCAGAACCACGTATCCAATTATGATGAATGATACAACAAAGCTAATTAATCCTGTTAACAAGACCTGTGAAACCAATTCATAACACAGAATTAGATTCAACATTTAAAGATGGCATGGCTGCATTTACTTATGGAAGAATCAGATCTTAGTTATATATTTTATATGACTACTCTGAAAAACAACTTTAAAAGGTATTCTACGTTACCCTCCTCAAAGAAACCATTCCTTCCAAACAAAAGAGATTCTATCTTATTGTTACAAGAACAATTCACTAATCTTTCTCATTGTTAGTCCAGCTTAATAGTTCCCAACATCAAAATGTTCTTAAAATGGAATGCCAATTTTTCCTGCTTCTGTGTGAAATGTTGCCTGGTTTCCTCAATGTTGATTTACAGGGCTCTAGGCAGAAAGAGAGGTAAAACAAAGGGCAAAAAGCTGATTTTTCTGGCTGATTTGGCCCCTTATTAAGTGCTTTCTAGAAGCCTCATTCAACAGACATTTGTATATATTTCCTAGTCACACTCTCTTTCTGAGGCTACCCAGCTACCACTTGCTGGGAAGTAGAATAATTCACACTGGGTCCACTACCATACCAAGCAAAATCTAGTAAGTTTCTGTTACGAGAAAGAGAGAATGCATATCAGATGGGCAATCGGCAGTGTCTGCCTCAAAACATAAATTAAAAATTAGTTTTAAAAAAGCAAAAGAAATAGGACTGCATGGGTTGCCAAGTTGGTTAAGCATCTGCCTTCGGCTCAGGTCATGATCCCAGGGTCTTGGGATTGAGTCCTGCATGTGCTCCCTGCTCAGTGGGGAGCCTGCCTCTCCCTCTCTGTCTGCAACTCCCCCTGTTTGTGCTCTCCCTCTATCAAATAAATAAATAAAATCTAAAAAAATAAAAAATAAAAAGAAATAGGTTTGGACTTGTTTCTCAATATAATTTTTGCACTTTGCAATTACCTTTGCTTCTCATTCTTTCTTCCCTTTATTTAAATTCTATTTTTTATTAAGCTAGAGAACAATATAAAGACTCCTCAAAAAACTAAAACTAGAAGTATCATAAGATCTCGTAATCTCACTTCTAGGTATTTTTATCCAAAGAAAACAAAACACTAATTCAAAAAGATATATGCATCCCTGTTTATTGCAGCATTATTTCCAATAGCCAAGATATGAAAGCAACCCAAGTGTCTGTCGATAGATGAATGGATAAAGATATGGCACATATATTTAAAGGACTATGACTCGGCCATAAAAAAATGAAATTTTGCCATTTGCAACAACATGGATGAACCTGGAGGGTATTGTGCTAAGTGAAATAAGTCAGTAAGAAAAAGACAAATACTGTATGACTTCATTCATGGTGGAATATAAAACAAACAAATAAACAAAAATAAATAAATAAACAAAAGCCAGAAATAGACTCATAAATACAGAGAACGAACTAAAGGTTGCCAGAAGGGAAAGGGGTGGGGGATGGGCAAAATAGTAGAAGGGGCCTAAGAGGTACAAACTTTCAGCTATAAAATAAGTCACTGGGAAAAAGTACAGCATGGGAAATATGATCATTAATATTGTAAAACTTTGTATGATGACAAATGGTAACTACGCTTATCATGGTGAGATTTTCGTATGTATATAATTATCAAATCACTAGGATATACACCTGAAGTTGATATAATATTGTATGTCAACTATACTTCAAGAATAAATAAATAAAACAAACAAAATTCTTCTACACATAGGGAAAAAAATAATCAACAGGCCAAAGAAAAAGTATAGTAAAAGTTTTAGGTAGGTTTGGGATGATCATGAAAGCACTAAAAATCACGGGAGGCCTGGATGGCTTGGTTGGCTAAGCACCCGATTCGATTTCTGCTCAAGTCATGATCTTAGGATTGGGGGACAGAGTCCCTGGCTGCTCTGCACTGGGCGTGGAGCCTGCTTATGGTTCACTCTTTGCCCCTCCCCCAGTGACATGTGTGTAGACCCACAGGTGTGTGTGCACTCCCTCTCTCTCTCTCTACAAAACAAAACAAAACAAAACAAAAACACTAAAAATCAAAACATGGTGAAGCTAAAAGAGTAGTTACAGCAAAATTTAAAACCTTAAGTGTACAAAATACAAAAAATAAGAAAGCTAAAAATCAATCGACTAGCCTCTAACTCAAGGTGTTAGAAAAAGTACAGAATAAAACTAAGTGGGTTCTTTGAGAGAAAAAGTAAAATCATCCATCAAGCCATGATTAAGAAAAAGAGAAGCCACAGTAAAACAATGTCAGCAGTGAAAACAGGCAAATCTACAGATATATTTGAGATGAAGTCAGATAGGAGATCAGAATCTAGGTTCTGCCATTTATCAGCCTTGTTTGTGATCTCTGAATTGCAATTTGTTTACATACAAAATAGAGACACTTGTTCAGTGCCTCATCACAGTGGTCACTCAGCAAATATTTATTCCTTCTCCCTCCCCCTCACTCCCTTTTAATTAGTGGTTTCACAGAATAAGGAGGATAAAACAACTGAACTGTGAGATTTGTGAACGATTAATCTTCTTTATAGACAAACACATTTTCTGCTAACATAAATAAGCAAGACTGGGGCACCTAGGTGGCTCAGTGGGTTATGCCTCTGTCTTTGGCTCACATTATGATCTCAGGGTCTCTGCTGGGCAGGGAGTTTGCTTCCCTCTCTTTCTCTGCCTGCCTCTCTCCCTGCTTGTAATCTCGCTCTCTGTCAAATAAATAAATAAATAAAGATTGACCATAATTTTTTTAAAATGTGTTCTTACCTGCCAAAACACATTCTTGAGGATATAAAAGTCCACATCCAAAGCAGCCATAAATATAATTATAGGTGCAAAATAACAATAAAGTGAAAAACTTGGTGTTCTTAGAAGAGGGTAGACAATTTGGTATACCTAAAGTAACAAGGACAAATAAGAAATTAGTTGGCTGCCATTCTGAGGTATTAAAAATTAGTGTTAGGTAATTTGAGATATTAGAAATTGATGTGATATCAATCATTGTAAGTTTTAGTATATTCTAATCTGCAACTAATGAGCAATTATCTACAAGACCAGTCCTGAGAGTTTTGTAGATTTCTTGATCTGACTGTCCAGATGAGTTACATGTACAGTCCTCTATTCACCAGAGAATTGTGTAAGTTTGGGCTACATAAACATTGTAATCAGTGTTTTCACAAGTGATACCTGCCAGTGGTGATCCCTGACATGACTTTAGGTATCCACAGATAAATATTTTTTTATTTAACTCTTAGATATTTATTCTAATCTGCATTAAGAAACAGAAAAGAGAAATTTGCACAGGTACTTATGATTTCACAAACATTTGCTTAAGATTTTTCATTTCTCCTTCAGTGAGTTGGGGCGCCTGGGAAGCTCAGTTGGTTGAATGTCTGACTTTTGGTTTTGGCTCAGGTTGGGATCTCATGGGTTGTGGGACTGAGCCCCAGGTTGGATCCCCGCTCGGCTGGGAGTCTGCTTAAGATTCACTCCCCCTGCCCTCCTGTCTCCTGCACTCCCTCGAGCTGGCGCGCACTCTCTCTCTCAAATAAATAAATAAATCTTTAAAGAAAATAATAAAGTCCTTCAGTGAATCAAGTAGAGAAAAATAACACATAGATAATAGCACATATTGTGTGTGTAAGACATAAATCATGAAGGTTGTACATTTTAAAGTTTTTGGCTCAACTAATATTTTCTTCTTCGTTACTTAACCTTTCTGTGCCTCAGTTTCCTCATCTGTAAAATGGGATAGAATACCTACTTCCACTGAGTTTCTGTGAAGATGAATGAATTAACTCAAGAATTAGTGTGAAGTTGAGCATAGCATAACACAGAGAGAAGTCCAATCACTATGTTGTATACCTAAAGCTAATGTAACATGGTGTGTCAACCATATTCAAATAAAATGCATTTTTAAAATTAAACAGCTCCATTTGTAACTGGAAAAAAGAATAAATAATAAGTTAATAAACTAATAAACACAAAATACTTTAAAGAGAGCCTGGCATATAGTAAACACTCAAAAGATGTTTGTGGTAATGCAGGTGCTTCAGAAGAGTAAGAAGAGGCTTTTAAAATCCTAGACAGATACAAACATCATCTCCATTTAAAAAAATAAAAGAATTAGTGGAGACAAATTGTTATTGATCACACTGTTATGCCTTTGAAATCAAGAGTTAATAAATTAAGAAAATTTTTCTTGTATCTATATTATATATTATATGACACATTTTGCATTGAATCTAGCAGTTAGGAAAGAGTAACCATGTTTCATTATGACAATAACAGCTGCCTTTGATAATGTCTCTCCATTATCTGCCTTGTGTTGCAGACAATAGCACAGATGAAGCCTGTGTACTGACATGGGAAAGAAACAAGAGCGAGGCTCCCAAAGCAGAACCCAAAATGCAATCCAATTTTACTCACTTCCATACTAATGTCTTATCTTAAGGACCTCTAATTTATATGTCCTTTATTGTATGGTTTTTCATTTTCAAAATTTATAATACCAGATGAATTTTTTCAGTAGCTGTACACATTTTTTTAATTTTTATTTTTTTATTTAAGGTGGGTGTGGAGCCCAGCCCCGGGGCCTGAGCTCACAACCCCGAGATCGAGTCAGACACTTACCTACTGAGCCCCCAGGAACACCAGCTGTTCCCTTTTTTTTTTTTTAATTCCATACATTCACGGATGGGGTGAGAGTCGACCTTGATTTTGGTCTTTGTTCTTTACTAACTTACTATTGTACATACATACATAAGGTACATACATACCTTAACAGAACTGTGAGCCAGTTGTCCTATCACAAATCCTGACATGGAAAGAATTATCAAGACAGTGACTTCAGAATTCCTTAAATAGGTCCTCAAAAATCCTGAAGAAATACATGTATGTGTTATTTAGACATAATGTATAGTTTCAAAACATTTAATATCCCCTTTCTCTATTTCATTTTAAACTTCCTGAGTGTCACATCATATAAAAAACAAATGACAACTCTTACAAATGCTGTCTCTTAAGAAACACATAATGAAGCTTCTCTTACAGGTGAATCTGGAAAATATTGAAGTTCCAACAATCTCCCATTTGCCCACTGATGGGCACATTATGATCACTGTACAAGAGGATCTATGGATCTGATGATGAGAAATTGCAAAAAGTCAAACGTCGTGTCTACCTGGCATGCATTTTATTAGTAATTACTTATCCTAAACTACAGCAACATATATTCTATAGTTTTCCTAAAATCCAGAAATACTTTCAACTGAGCTCTAACTAGAGGGAAAACTGCCTTCACCAGACAAGTCACAGGAGACCTGTGTTATTCTCTGTCTACATGCATTTTCTTATCTTGCCATTCTCTCCTCTATCCAATATTATTCAGCTCATTCCCTCCAGAAGCAATGTATGGACTATAATCCAATCACTTCATGCCTAGGGCAAGATTCATGGGCATTCCAGATTCTGCATTTCCTGTCTTCCAGCTGAATTAGTGGATATTTATTGAATACTTCTTTTGTGTAGGGCTAAAGAAATATTTCTCCAACTATTTCTGCAATGTCCCTTACTGCTGAGCACTTATCTCTATGTAACCATTAAGGATCTAGAGCTGGTGAGATTCATGGTCACCAGCACCTCCTAGTACCACAGGGGACCAACATCATCAGTGTGTGTTTTCAAGGCTCACCCCGGAGGAGGTGATTTCACTCTCTGACAAGTAAAATGGAAGGCCAGTGTTTGATTCATCATTTCTTTATAGTCTTCCCAATTCCAGGAAGGATTTTAAAGCAGTTGACCTTTTTTCCCCCAAAGAAAACTGTTTTAAAGAGGACTAGAAACTTTTCCCTCATCACTAGCATTGAACTGGGAGAATGAAGTACCTGTGTTTTTCTTTTTCTTTTTTTTTTTTTTTAAGATTTTACTTATTTATTTGACAGAGGGAGATCACAAGTAGGCAGAGAGGCAGGCAGAGAGAGAGGAAGGGAAGTAGGCTCCCGGCTGAGCAGAGAGCCCAATGCGGGGCTCAATCCCAGGACCCTGAGATCACGACCTGAGCCGAAGGCAGAGGCTTAACCCACTGAGCCACCCAGGCGCCCCTACCTGTGTTTTTCAATCTGGTATTTCATCCATGTGACTATCATTCGCCATTCCTATTGAATTCTTTTTTTAACATTTTATTTATTTGACACACAGAGAGAGATCACAAGTAGGCAGAGCAGCAGGCTTCCTGCTGAGCAGAGAGCCCGATGCAGGGCTGGATCACAGGACCCTGAGATCATGATCTGAGCTGAAGGCAGAGGCTTAACCCACTGAGCCACCCAGGCGCCCCTCCTATTGAATTCTTAATGATCATTTAAGAGTCCCTTAATTGTGAAGTCTCTCCTAATTCCCCACTAAGGGTTGGAGTGGGGGGATGTTCCTTGAAGTAAAATCACATCAAAAGCCATAATAAAATGGACAGAACTAATTGCAACAACTGTGCAAATTGTGGAACAAATGTCTGGGTCCTATTTGCCCCCATCACCCTCTCCTCATCCCAGATACATGCTGGTTAGGTTGGGCCTGGCAGGCAGGCAGCATGAGGCTTTCTGGGCCACCACTGGACAATTACACCAACCCCATTGAATGAATCATAATTCCTGTCTTCCCAGTGAGAGGACTCCTTGAGGTTAAGGACTGTCTGACTCCCCTTCTGCCTACCACTTTGCTGTGCTCGGCACATGCCACTGAAGGAAGGAACACAGTATTGACGCTACTGATAATTAAATGAAGCTACCCTGACAACACTCACTCACATCTTGAGTTTCACCAGACTTCTTTTGATGAAGTTCTGATGGCTTTCTGCCCTGAGAAAGGTTCAGAGGGCAGAGGGAAGATGAAATTTAGAAACAAGCACTTACCTCCCAAAACAACAATGGAACACACCAGCGTCAGGAAATGTCCATTTACAACGGTGGAGGTGGCTGAATGGCCGCAGAGTAAGTCAGGTCTGATATCTTCTCTTTGCATCCAGAAGGAAGAGTTTGTGTTTGGCATTGCTTTTTCAGTCCTAACTTGATGAATTTATGTAGGAGTTATTATTTTCACCACCACAGACTGACCTGTTTATGATACACAAAAAAAGAAGAAAATGAGCATGGCATCCACATTCTTTCTACCTAAGATGGTACCACACTCAGATCTGGGGACATTTCTTCTTGCCATGGAGCACACACTGATACTTTCTCTTCTACCTCTTGCTCCAAGAGCATGTCGTAGGAACACCAAGAGTGGGGTTAGTGTTCTTCCTCCACACTTCTACATATACTGGGGGAGCAACAGCACTGATTTCTGCGCGTAATCATTGTATGAGTGGTGTGTTTGCCTTCCTCATTGAATAGTGAGTTTCTCAAGGCCCAGGGTTGGATTTTATTTTTTCCTTAAGGCTGTGCACACAGTATGTGGCCCATAATCCGCTCTCCATAGTATTTGATCAACTGAACTTTTTTTGAGCGGTACCTCTTCCTCTATGGGTACAAGTCATTCTGGAATTCCCCTTTACTACTTCTGTCCCATGTCCCTTTTTCCCTCTCTGGGGCCCCTCCAAACCCCAAATGGAAAATGAGGTCAAAGTTGAGTCATACCAGATAAGGTTGGGATGGAGAAGTGGGGTGAATAACCTAAAAACAAAGGAGAAGACTAAAATTGGGGTTTTATCATACAATGCCTTTAAGTGAATTAGAAAAAGTTCCCCTTCCCGATGACAGGGCATGTGGCTTGGCAAATAAATAATAGGTTTGATTTCAGTCCCAGTACCTACCCTCAGCTGGCGCCCTTGTGCAGAACATAGCCTGCAGAAATCTACGTGGTGGTCCTGAGAAGGACTCATTCGGTTTTATGTTTCCCTGCAGTTAACCTTAACCTAACAATTCCTAGAGGTTCCTGAAGTAGCCCCAAGAATCTTTGGTTCTTTGTTTTGTGCTTGTTTGGTCTACACGCCACAATGATTCTGGTGTGAAGCAGAAATGGGCCAGAAATGAGATTCAAAATGCTACATCTTCAAATCACTTCACCTGTCCCTCAAATAGCCCTTCGCGTCCTTGGCACCCTCACCTCCTGCCATTACAGCATCCCGCTCAAATCAAGTTCTCCAAACTACCAAGACCAGAGTTACCGTCTTCCAAGGCTAAGCCGGTTCAGAGTTGAAATCAAGATGAAGGCTCTTGAAAATCACAAAGAAAAATGCTCAGCTCTGTTGGCTGTTTGCCAGGGACAGTACTGCCAACTGATAGCACACCCAAAGTCATTTCCATGCCTAATTCCCATTGGTTGCTTCGGCTTACTTTCACTCTGATTGGCTACATACAACATCCCCATCCCCAACCCAGAAGCAGCTAAGTGATCCAGTTCCAGGGAAGCTTGCATTTCCTAAAGCTGGAGCTGTGTCTATACCCACAACTGTTTTAACTGATTTTCTTTGCCTGACATAATAGCTGAAATGGTCATTCACCAGGTAGACAGAAGATCCTCTTATATGTTTTTTAAATATATATTCTGTTTTTCATTCTCCAGCCCTAATCCTCTTCAACACTACCTGCTCTCCCATTTGACTTTTCATTCCTCCTTTCCCATTTTCTCTTTTTCTACCTATCTCTCCTTTTCAAATGGGAATTTCTCACTTTTGGCCCTTAATTTGAAGAAACATTACTTTTCACAGGAGGACAAATGTATCTCAAATTCTGTGATACCAAAATTAATATATTTTTTGCCTGAAATCTAATCGCTAAAAACACAGTACAAATTTAAACAAATGAACAGTTAATCAATTTATAGTTTCTTTCCAAGGAAGTTATTTTGTGACAATGAAATTCTACTCATTCTTTTCATTTATTTATTTATTTATTTATTTATTTGACAGAGATCACAAGTAGGCAGAGAGGCAGGCTGAGAGAGAAAGAGAGAGAGGGAAGCAGGCTCCCCACTGAGCAGACAGCCCGATGTGGGACTCGATCCCAGGACCCTGAGATCATGACCTGAGCTGAAGGCAGAGGCTTAAGCCACTGAGCCACCCAGGTGCCCTCAATTCTACTCATTCTTAGGTCATACTAGTATAATACTTCTCCCCAGGGCACCAAGAATAGTACCACAGCAGAGAGATTACAAAATCTATAATCAATCTTCTCCATTACTATATGTCAAAGAATGTTTCAGTTCAAAGTCCCAATTCCTATTTGCAACTAAAGAGTTTTATAGTCAACAGCTCTATGTCTGGCCCTATGTCTGGCAATCACCTTTGGTACCCATATACCATTCTCCAAAAATTTTCCTTCAGCATTTTGTTGTTGTCTGGTATGGTTCTTTTAAACCATTCAGCCAATAAAGCCATCTTATTTACAGGCTGTCTCTTGAGATACCCATCCCTTACTCTTTCCCATGCCCACCCTTAACTCTCCTGTTACCAAGTTCACTACCCTTTCTCCCATATCATCTCTTTGTTTTCTGTACCGCTGGTCACCTTGAATTCTCTCAACTGCTTTCATATCATTTTGAGCAATGTCCTTTCACCTTCTATCTAGTTTCTATCCTGACCCTGCTGTTCCCTCAGATTCATTTGGGTCACCTAGACCCTACAGGAAATTCTCATGAAGCTTTACATTTCAAAATTCAGATTCTCCATGGCTTTTTGAAAAATCTTCATACCTTGAGAAAAATTGGACAAAATTCATAGTTGGCTTTAGAGTACATAGTTCTGCTAGAGACAGAATATAACTAAAATACAGAGATTATCAAATTTCTTTAATTCATAATCTTTCCCATAGAACTCAAAGAAAAGCAATAATAAATCATATTTCACCAGTTCTGGTAGAGCCAGCTGAGTAGACTATGATAGCTTTAGGAGCTGAGGGCTGAGAGGCAGCCCCGTATGTCTCCCTCAACCCCACATTCTGAAAATAGACTGTATTATCTGGCTGAGACAAGGCTGGTTAGTCATATTTTTTCATCCCCCTGGATAATAGTTGGTTCAGGGATGGGCACAGGACTCAGATAGGACTAATTAGATGGTTCCTAAGCTTGATATGTACCATTATTGACAGAGAGCTATTCTCTTTGCATTTTGGTTTAGCTATGACAATGATTGCCTCTAGCAGCTAGAGGTCATCTTCCTAGATACACTGAGAAAGCCTATCTCAAGGCTCAGAAGTTCCAGGAGGCAGCACCTTAGATATCTCTAAGGTCTTCTGACCTCACAATCCCACCTGAGATTCTTATCTTTTCTCAGAGTCCATTTCTTAGTTTGAGGCCTTTTTGCCATTTGGAAAGGCTAGGCATGAGAAACAATATTATTTTCAAATCCAGTGAGTACTGGCTGCATTATATTTCTTTTAAATTTCATTTGAAAACTGAACTGTTCTTTTCAGCTCATCTTTCTTCTCATATTGCAGTAGAAGCCAAATGGCACTTTGACTACTATCTAGGAAAATCCTTAGCATGATCATTGAGTTCATTACTTAGACAACAGTGTGATTGAACTTACCACCATCACATAACAAGGGACCCTTTTCTCCAGCTTCTATGATCACTTTCCTCTCTTATAACTCCCACTAATCACCTCCTAGGGGCCTTTAAACATTCTGCAGGCTTTAACTGACACTCTCCTGTAGACCCTTTGGGCTTCTGTCATCCAATTCCAAAAAGGCAATACCACATATTTTAGGGTTTGTTACATCCATTTCTCACTTCCAGAGTCCAAAATTGGTTTGGTTATATATTGCAGCATTACAAACAGACTCAAAGCTTAGTAGGTTAAAACAACAAAAATCATTTATTTAGATGAAATATACAATTTTGACAGGACTCAACAGAGAAGGCTTGTCTTTGCTCCATATAGCACTGACTGTAGTGGCTTGATTGGAGGATCCACTTCCAAGATGGCTCACTCCTATGGCTGGCAGGTTGGCAGTGATTGCTAGCTGGAGCTCAGACAGGGCTTCGGGTTGGGGCCTCAAGTTTCTGTCCACATGGATACTTCCATAGACTTGTTCCCAAGACTGGGCATCTCAAAAGGACTAGCTGGAGACTGCATCCCTTTTTATGATCTATGGAAATCACATGGTATTACTTCCACCATAATCACAGGCCTGCCCAGATTCAAGAGGAGAGAACAGACTCACCTCTCTCCTTGAGGAAGGTCATGATCACATTGTAAGAAGAACATGTGGCCAACTTGGAGAATATTAATGTATCACAGATCAAGTATCAATATATTGTCAGTCCTTTATAACACGGGGCATCGTGTTGACCTAAATAGCATTCTGCCTGATTCAGCTCAGTCTAGACAGTTGTTCTCAAAGGCTGGACCATAAACCAGTGGTGATTCATGACAAAAGTTTCAGCATACATGACAAAATGAGAAAAATATAAAAGTCCATAATAAAGCTTAATTTATTCAATTTAAAGGGCAGAGCCTTACAACGAATCATCCCTTTGCTTCTTTTCTGATGTTAAAATGTCTCTTATTAAGTAATAGTGATAGCAGATTAGTAGTTGTTTTCTTAGTGATGTCATTTCAATCTCCTCCATTTTTTCACATTTTAAAAATGTTTTTCACATTTTTTCCAGTGAAAATATAGAAGTTTCAGAAACCACTGTAGACAGTGGTTTATCACGGCACTAAATTTAGCCTTTGCTTGACCACTTCTCAAATAATGTGATTTAATTTACTAGTATGCAAACTGAAATTACTCTTTGGGTGTTCAGAAAACATCTGCAGCTACCTGTAACAGTTCAAACTCAAAACATAAGGGTATTTTAGCTCTCCTAGGAATATACGTATAATTCAATGCAACAACAGATCACAAGAAGTATATAGCTCTCAAAACTCAGATCCTCACATCAGTGGAATCTTTGAAGTGAGATCCAGGAATCCCTTAGTAATCACCAGGTTCACATGACTACAAAGTTGTGTGGAATCCAAGGTGAAGGTCAGAAAATAGAAAGTTACAGGGAAAACTAGATACATAGTCATGATGCTGTGTGTACATGCAGCTGGTCTACTGGGAGAGTGGGAGTAGAAATGGGGCACTGGCACAAACAAGAAGAGGGTTCAGGAGTCATTTTTAGAAAAGGTGAATAAGTTCTATAAATGAAGGAAGACTAGTGAGCTCCATGAATAAGGTAGCACCAAAAGAGAATTTATTCAACTGTTATTTATTAACTTACTATCTTACAGGCGCTTAAGGTATGAAGAAAAACATGACAAAGCCCCTATGCTCAAAAAGCTCACAATTCACATGGGGAGGCAAACGTGAACAATGAAATAGAATATATATGTAGCTATGAGCACTATAGGTGCCCCAAAGAAGGAGGGAACCTAACACTGGGAACAGAGAAGGCCATCGGGTGGAGAGTTACAGACTTCTTTGCCAAGGGTCAGAATTGTTTTATTTTTTTCTTTTTACAGCTTTATTGAGGTATACCTGGTATATAAAATTGTAAGCTAGGACTGACTTTCGAGAAGTTTCCATTGCTGGAGGCAAGATGAAGAACAGGAGCTGGTGTCTTGGTTCAGGCTGCTATAACAAAAGACCATCAATTGGATACTTTATAAACAACAAAATTTATTTCTTACAGTTCTGGAGGCTGGGAAGTCCAAGATCATGGTGCCAGAAGATGCACTGTCTGGTGAGAGCCCATCTCCTCGATGCCTGTCTTTTCACTATAACCTTGCATGGTGCAAGGGGCAAGTGAACTGTTTGAAGCTCTCTCATAAGACGAGACCTTCGAAAGGCTCCACCTCCTAACACCATCACATTAGGCATTAGGTCTTAACACATGAATTTGGGGGGGGGGGATACAAGCACATTCAGACTACAGAAACTAGTGAAGGTGTTAGAAAAGGAGATTGTTAAAAAAGTAAAGGAGCTGGGGTACCTGGGTGGCTCGTGGGTTAAGCCTCTGCCTTTGGCTCAGGTCATGGTCTTGGGGTCCTGGGATGGAGCCCCACATTGGGCTCTTGGCTCAGCGGGGAGCCTGCTTCTCCCTCTCCCTCTGCCTGCCACTCTGTCTACTTGTGATCTCTCTCTCTGTCAAATAAATAAATAAATAAAATCTTTGAAAAAGAAAAAAAAGTAAAGGAACCAAGAGCGCCTGGGTGGCTCAGTTAGTTAAGTGTCTGCCAATGGCTCAGGTCACAATCCCAGCGTCCTGGGACTGAGCCCCACATCGGGCTCCCTGCTCAGTGAAGAGCCTGCTTCTCCCTCTCCCTCTGCCCCTCCCCCAACCTGTGCTTGTGTGCTCTCTCTCTCATAAATAAATAATTTAAAAAAGAAGAAGTAAGGGAACCATAATGACATAAAGGTGCCAATCAAGGAATTCTAGAAGACAACATGACTATATACATTAAAAGCTTTAGGAAGTTTGAAGATAAGGACTGAGAGATAAAGGAGACAGGGGTTTATTTTGTACTAGAATCTCCACAAGTGCCTCAGGCTCACCTAGGAATCTCTGAAATGAGATTCAGGAATCCTCCCCTAATTACTGGGACCACATGCCTGGGAAGTCATGTCATACTCAAGAGCAAGGCTCAGAAAACAGAGTTAGAGCAGAAACAGTAAAAATGGCAACTAGCCTTGTCCCAAATTGCTGCAGTGCTTAAAGGTAATGGACTTCTCACAGCAGGAGAAGGACGGAACAAACACAGAACGACCTCCTTCTTTGTAGGGCTCCCTAAACTCCACTGAGCCTACCAGAGGGGAGTGAGAGTTACTGCCCTGTTCTTTTGCTTAAGGCAACTGAAAGTCAACTGCTCATGCATAAAAATGATCTCAAAACTTAAAAATCTGTGACACAAATTTTAAAATGTGTTGTTATAAAAAAAAATCATGGTTGAGAAAGTGTCAACTGACAAGGAATTACTAAATTCCTTATTTCTTTTCTTTCCCTTCTATAATGAAAAACTAGCTTTCAGGGAAGGACAAAAAAGAAAGTCATAAGGGCAACAAATAAATGTGGGTTTTTTTCTTAAACATGTTCTTTCTAGAAAAGTCTTCCACAAAATCAGAATAATGGGAGGTTCAGGGGCTTTCAGATAAACTAGGGAAAAAAGATATTCCAAATCACTAACATGAAACCAGCAATGATATCTAAAACCTAAAAAATATAAAACAGAACAGAAAGAAAGATACCATGGAGTCCTGCTAAAATTTCTATGTCGCCAAACCTACAGATTAGGGTAAATCTAAATATAAGTGTGTGTGTGTGTGTGTGTGTGTGTATGGAGAGAGAGAGAGAGAGAGGGAGAGACCAAGGAGGTGGAAGTTAAAGATAAAGAAACGAGGTTTCACTAACAGACTAAAGGCCACCTCACAGGTAAATTTTAATTTGGATGTGAAAAGTAATAGCTTATTTCTAAACAAGCTATTATTTAGAATGGCGTTCTATAGCTTTCCTTTTAAGAGAGGAAGAACGAACTTTTCCTAACACATCTTTTTTTTTTTTTTTAATAGAATTCCTCAGTTGAATGGAAATGTCCTGCCTCAGTTACACAGAAAATTGTTAGGGTCCCTGTACAGAAGGGAGGGCTTGCCCCCGTGTGCTCTCTGGGAAGAGCACGTGGGACTCACCCGGTCCTGAACTTGCGGCAGAGGCAAGGCCAGAGCATCTGGCTGTAAGCATGCTGAATAGGGGAAAGTTTTTAAAAGGGTGATTTAATTTCATACTTAAACCTTTTTATAAAACCCCACATCGATTTCCTTAACTTCAGTTGGTGTATTGAGTAAATTTGCTTTTATAAATACTAGAAGGAAGTGTGGTCTTTTATAAAATATATGTTCAGTAGAAGGTATGATCTTGACTTCTTTTCTCATGGCTTAGGCTACAGATTTGCCACTTTTCACATGACCTGAAAGGAAGCAGATTTTAAAATTACACTCAATTAGCTTGTCTTATAAAATAAAAATGAAGCCATTTTAAAAAATAATTGTCATGAAATAAATGAATATGCCCCAAACCTGAACCAGCCATTAATTAAGTCTTGGTGTTGGTATGTCAAGTCAAGAATTTTCCCCTACTCCTCTCTCTTCTTTTAAAAATATTTAAAGCTATAAGGTCACATTTCCCATAGAATCGGTATTATTATTCCTAATTCTGCAATGAGTAGAATAACTTTGCATAAACTGCTTACCCTCTCTGGTCTTCACTTTCTTCACAGTAAACTGAGGGGGTCATTTCAGAGGTTCCATCAAGATCTAACACTTCTATAACATGAAAGTGTAAGATACTGGGTGCTTGGAGGGGATATAGGAGACATGGGGGGGAAAGGTGATCTTCCTGGAAGATGGGAAGGGAAGCAGGGAAGGGTTATGGGCCAGGCTAATGGCAGTGGTGGAACAGAGGGAGACGGTGGGAACCAAACGGTACCATCAGTAATTCAGGCTTTAGTCATCTCCCTCCTGGATTATGTTGGTCTCACTCTCTCTAATCTCTTCTTCAGCGATTTTATAAAGAAAGCCATTGTATTCTCCCCTACTAAATTCCTCTTCTCTGCTACCCCCAAAGCTTTTAATGGCAACCCTCTACCCTGGAAATAAAGGCCAAACTTCCAAGCTTATAATTCAGTACTTTGAATGAAGTGAGCACCAGTTAACTTTCCAACCTTGTTTTCTACTGTTGCTCACAGACTCAACCACAATCAGCCAAATGGGTCTTGGCCACTTCTCTACCCCAATGTTTGAACGTTTCATCATCATACTGGGCTTTCATTCTAGAATTCCCTGCATATTCCACGCTTGCTATCCATCCATTCAGGCAATTCCTCTTCCTTCATGATGCTTCCTCTTCATACTTAGGCATCTTTGAACATACACAGCACTGAGTTTATCTTTTCAGGTATGCAAGGGGAGTGTAAAGCCTCTGTCTCCCTTCAGGGGACTAGGCATGGGTTATGCATCTCTACAGATACTGGGTAAAGA
Source organism: Taxidea taxus jeffersonii (assembly GCA_003697995.1). Classification (NCBI taxonomy): domain Eukaryota; kingdom Metazoa; phylum Chordata; class Mammalia; order Carnivora; family Mustelidae; genus Taxidea; species Taxidea taxus. The sequence goes on along the minus strand of ML106283.1, from coordinate 37,872 downwards.
CAGCAAGGGATACTCTGCCAGAAGATCTAGATTTGATTGTCTTAACCTTTAAAAAACCATAGTGCCTTTTGATAAACAAAAAAATCTTAGGTATTGAATGTCCACATTCAAAAGAATGAGTTCACATCCTATATAAAAAATAACTCAAAATGGACCATAGAGTTAAAAGAAAAGAGCTAAAACTACAAAACTCTTACAAAGAAAACATAGGAGTAAATCTTGGTGACCTTGGATTAAGCAATGTTTCTTAGACATGACACGCATAAACAACAAAAGGAAAAACGGATAAATTGGACTTCAAACTTACAGCCTTTTCTTTCTCAAAGAACATAAGTAAGAAAATGAAAAGGTAATCCACAGAATGGGAGAAAATCTTTGCAAAGCATATATCTGATAAGGGACTTGACTCTACAAAATACATAAAGAACTCTTACAAATCAACAATAAAAAGACATCCCAGCTTGAAAATGGACAAAGGATTCAAATAGATACCTCTCCACAGAAAGTATACAAATGGCCAGTAAACACATAAAAAGATGCTTAACATCACCCATGATTAAGGAAATGCAAATTAGAACTACATTAACGTATTACTTCATACCCACTAGGATGGCTAAATTTTTTTAAAAGGATAATAACAAATGTTGATGATGGTGTGGAGAAAATGGAATCTTCACATATACTGCCTATTGGCAACATTCAGCAGTTCCCCAAATGATTAGGCACAGCCTGGCAATTCTCCCAGGAGAAATGAAAACCAGCAGTCACACACATTTGTACAGGAAAGTTCACAGCATCGTTATTTATAATAGCCAAAAGCATGGATAACTCAAATATCCACCAACTCATGCATGGATAAATTTGAATCCATGCAACAGAATATTATTCAGAAAAAAAAAAGGAACACTGAAACATGTTTCAACATGGAGGAACCTTGACAACAATAAGCTAAATGAAAGAATCCAGACACAGAATGCCACAGATTGTATGATTCCTGAAAATGTCCAGAACAGGAAAATCTACAGAAATAGGACTGATTAGTGGTTCCCAGAGGCTCGTAGGAGGTGGGAGGTGATTGCCAATAGTGTTTCTTTTGGGGGTGATAAAATGTTCTGAGATTAGATGGTGGTGATGATTATATAACTCTGTGAATATACTGAAAACTACTGACTTGTACATTCTTAAATGGTGAATTTTATAGTCTAAGAATTATATCCCAATAAAGCTGATATTTTAAAAATTCTTAGGTATGCCTGCCACCAGGATTCTGATAGTGCACCCTCCCCAGGGACAGAAGAGTATTCCCCCAACAGGCTTTACAAAATACAGTTATAATACTGAAAGTGCTTTTTCAAATTCTGCCACTCTATCTCCTAGAAGGACACGCCTTCCTAGTTGAAAATCAAAGGCACAGTAAATTATATAAAATTAAATAATGAGTAATGGTGACAATAGTAAGATTAGTATTAGACATTCTCTGTAAAAATAATTTAGTTATTATTTTTATTATTCTTAATACTGAAACTAATAATAAACCTAGGGAGTTCATACTTGTATATGTGCTGGTAAAAGGTAAATGGCTACTTAATGAAGATTGTTAAAATCAGAGTATCTCAGAAATAACAACACTGAACCTCATATTCATCTTTTCTGACATTCAAACCATTTTCATCCAAAACTTACGCGGTGTTGTCATTTTTGTGAAGATAGGAGTCACAATATCTTCCAATTGTTGTTTCTGTTCAAAAATCTCGTTAATGGAAGCTTCCAGATTGGTTTCCAACCACTCATTTTTTACACGGCATGCAGTGAGGATGGTATTCTAGAGACAGAAACAAAGAGTTTATTTTCTACTTGTTTATTGGAAAATAAAACTCTGTAGAATCTCTAAACTAGCACTGTGCAACACAGCTTTCTAGGATGATGGAAACATGCTATCTGCATTGTCCAAACCAGTCACTATTTGACATTTATAGCCCTTGAGTACTAGAAAAGGGGCTAGTATGACTGAGGAACTGGATTTTTAATTTGATTTAATTTTAATTAATTCTAGCTTAAAACAGCTACATGTGGCTAGTAGTTGCTATGTTGGACACACAGCTCTAACATCAGCGGAATGTTGTATATAATAAAACTCATAGTCTAGGGACGCCTGGGTGGCTCAGTTGGTTAAGCAGCTGCCTTCGGCTCAGGTCATGATCCCAGCGTCCTGGGATCGAGTCCTACATCGGGCTCCTTGCTCGGCAGGGAGCCTGCTTCTCCCTCTGCCTCTGCCTGCCTCTCTGTCTGCCTGTGCTCGCTCGCTCTCTCTAACTAATAAATAAAAATCTTTAAAAAAATTAAAAAAAAAACTCATAGTCTACAGTCATGAAGTCTTGGGCCAGTGTACACCCTCTCCCTAATCTTTAGTTTCAGTGGGCCCTGTGATAAAGAGAAGTGTTTGCAAAGGTTGGAGAAGAACAGATGGATGGTATGACCCAGATGCAACTCATCAGACAATGCTATTTTATTCCCTCTCAGATGGTTCAGAGGAGAGAAAGTGCAAGAAATTCCAGAAGAGCTCCACCTCACTGAAAATGTCTCAGTTTGCACTGCAAAGCTAACTCTGCCCATGCACAGCAAACTGAGGGTGTCTGCTTTAAGATGTTTACTTGGGGGCCCCTGGATGGCTCAGTTAAGTGTCTGCCTTTGGCTCAGGTCATGATCCCAGGGTCCTGGGATTGAGCCCTACTTTGGGCTCCTTGCTCGGCAGGGAGTCTCTTTCTCCCTCTCCTTCTCCCTCTGCCTGCACTCTGCCAACTTGTGATCTCTGTCTGTCAGAGAAAGAAAGAAAGAAAGAAAGTCTTTTAAAAAAATAAGATGTTTACTTGTTCTATGGTTAGTAATAAGAAAGAGAAAGGAATGCTTTATTGTATGGCCTGTCCATATTATTAAATAAGCAGTACTGTATGCAGACATAGGTAGAATCAAGTGGATTTGAAAAGATGTCCATAATATATTATTAAAAGAAAGAAAAGCAAATTAAGGAGTTATATGTAGTTTAAAAAAGAATAAAATGTATAGCGTAATCCCACTTATAGAAAAACAAGACCTTATAAAACGTACATACGTTTATGTGTGTGTACATATGTTTATAGAAGTGATGGGACAAGTATGGTGAAATTAATACAAGCTTGTTATCAGAACCACAGGGTAAGGTAGAAAGAAAGCTATTGTTTGTTTTAGGCATTTCAATTTTATTCTAATTATTACTACATGTACACAGTATTTTCTAGTTCAAATAACCAATATTTAAAAAGTGAAATTAAAAAAGCTTTCATAGTAACTTGTTTGATAAGGTACTGTCTGTGGCAGGAAATTTTTGTTTCCCACATCCAATAGCTGGGAATTAAATCCAATAGATTCTAATAGAATTTTGCCTATATTTTGTTGGTCTCAAAAGAGATTTTTGTAAAGTGTTTTACAAACCACAAGTAAAATGTGTAACTTCTCATGTTCTTAGAGGTGGGGATGTATTACATTTTGAGCAATAGGTTCCTTTTCATCAGAATTTTAAGTTACAAGGAATTCACAGAACATCTTGCACAGAAATGCAAGACATAATTTATTTTTTTTAATTTTTATTTTTTAAATATTTTATTTATTTATTTGAGAGAGAGACAGTGAGAGAGAGCATGAGCGAGGAGAAGGTCAGGGGGAGAAGCAGACTCCCCGTGGAGCTGGGAGCCCGATGAGGGACTCGATCCCGGGACTCCAAGATCATGACCTGAGCTGAAGGCAGTTGCTTAACCAACTGAGCCACCCAGGCGCCCCATAGTTTATTTTTTTAAAGATTTATTTATTTGAGAGAGAGAGAGAGAGAGAGAGTACATGCCCAAGCAGGGGGAGGGGCATACAAAGAAAGAGAGAGAGAGAATCTCAAGCAGACTCCCCACTGAGTGAGGAGCCCTATGTGGGACTCCATTCCATCACCCTGAGATCACAACCAGAGCTGAAGTCAAGTCATCTAACCGAGTAAGCCACCCAGGCACCCTGAGAGAGAGAATTTAAAACCAAAACAAGTTTCTGGTACCTGGACACATTTTCTTATTTTAGTGTATATCCAAAGCAATAAACTACTCTATATGCATAACTTAGTATATGGTAAATGTGGGAAGTTGGCTTGACAATTAGCTCTCCTTATATTTGTGTATTTTTTTACCATTATGTCAACTTTGAATATGCAATGTACATATACAAAGAAACTAAAATATGATATATATGTAAGTTTTAAAGCAAAACTTAATGAAATGAGTATCAGTAGACCCCACTAGTCAACAGAATAACCAGAAGATTGCCAGAATAACGCTATTTCTGTGCCCTGCCTGTAATTCATCTCCCAGTCCTCCTCCAAGAGATGATAATCTGTGCTTATAATTTTGCTTTCTTTTTTAATAGTTTTACCCTATATGTAGGTATCCCTAAACAATACAGTTTTATTTTGCTTGGTCTTGAAGTTTATGAAAATCTCTGTAGTCTTTGCTGATTTTTTTTCACTCATTTAAAAAATGTATTCAAGTTCAGGTGCCTGGCTGACTCAGTTAAGCACCTGTCTCTTGAGTTCGGCTCAGGTCATGATCTCAAGATGGTGATCTCAGGGTTATAAGATTGAGCCTTGCATCAGGATCCCCACTCAGCATGCAGAGTCCGCCTAAGACTCTCTCTCCCTGTCCCTCTGCCCCGTCCCTCCTTGTTCATGCATGCTCATGTTTTCTCTCTCAATAAATAAATAAATTTATTTTTTTGAAAAAGTATCATGCTATTGAGTGTGATACTTAGTACATACATCTTTAGGTCACTCCTTAATACTATTTCATTTAATTTTTATCAGTCTATTTCTTACTAAGGACCACCACCTACTTCTAGAGCATTAGTATAGAAATTAAAGATGTAAGGCAAAAATCTCAAAAGACTTTGGAACAAACAATAATCACAATGCAGTACCTTGTCTTCCTTAAAGAGCTTCCCTGGTCCCTTTTCTGTGTCTGTAACAGCTCCAGAGACCTTTGCAATATATTTTTTCAGAGCCAGCCTTGCCTCTGAAGGAATAGGACAATAAAATATACAATAGTAAGACAAAGACTAAAAAATACGCTCAATTAACCAAAAGAGACTCTTAATGTCATAAAACAAACTGAGGGGGGTGGGGGGAAGAGGGGTTGGGTGAGGGTGGTGGGGTTACATCATATGTTTAAATAAAGCTTAAATAAAGTAAATAGATAAATAAATAAATAAATAGAAAATACGCTCAATTATTTACAAGGTACTATTATATATCCGGAGTTTATAAAGACTATGTAATAGAATGGGGACCTCGGTGGCTCAATTGGTTAAGTGTCTGCCTTCAGTTCAGGTCATGATCTTGGGGTCCTGTGATTAAGCCCCATGTTGGGACCCCTGCTCAGTGAGGAATCTGCTTCTTCCCCTACATCTGCCCCTTCCCTCCCCACTCCCCCCACCTCCGGCTCATTCTCTTTCTCTTGCTTGCTCTCTCTCTCAAATAAAGTAAAAAAAAATTTTTAAATGTGTGTAGAAGATTTGTTAAGGTTGTTTCATTGAATTTCAAGAGAGATAATACTTAACTAGTATAGCACTTTGGGACATTCATTGTGTTCCTAAAATGATGCTAAAATTTTGAAGACAAATAAATATTAAATGTGACACCTAATCCTAAAGAGACCATATTCCATTAAAATATCTACTCTAGGGACGCCTGGGTGGCTCAGTTAGTTAAGCAGCTGCCTTCGGCTCAGGTCATGATCCCAGCGTCCTGGGATCGAGTCCCACATCGGGCTCCTTGCTCGGCAGGGAACCTGCTTCTCCCTCTGCCTCTGCCTGCCACTCTGTCTGCTTGTGCTTGCTCGCTCTAACTAATAAATAAATAAAAACTCTTAAAAAAAAAATATCTACTCTAGAGAAAGGAACAAAAATCCATTTCCAATAAATAAGCTGTCACTTGCGTTTACCCTCTGTGGTCCTTCAAAATAAACTCAAAAATACCTTTTCTCTTTTTTAAATATTTATTTATTTAGGTAATCTCTACACCCAACATGAGGCTCAAACCTATGACCCTGAGATCAAGAGTGGCATGCTCCTCCAACTGAGTCATCCAGGCACCCAGATTTTCTCTCCCTCTCTCTCTCTTTCTTTCCTTTTAAGTGTTTAAAATAATTCCATTCACTATAGCACCCATAGTAAAGTCATCATAAAATCTGCAAAACCTGTTTGAATAAAATTACACGTTGAGAGAAATAAAAGACTCAAGTAAATGGAAAGGTTTACCATATTCCTAGATGGAACAACTGGATATTGTAAATTGTAGATAAGCCCCAAATTAATTTATAGATTGGTGTATTTAACTCCTGTGGCTGCTATAACAAATGGCTACGGATTTGGATGGCTTACAACAACACAAATTTATTCTCTCACAGTTCCGGAATCCAGAAGTTTAAAATTGGTATCAATGGGCTAAAGTCAAGGTGTTGGGCTGATTCCTTCTGAGGGACCTAAGAGGAAGACCCATTTTCTTGCGCTTTCCAACCCCTAGAGGTAGCTTGTATCCATGACTGGTGGCTCTTTCCTCCATCTTCAAAGTACATTGGGTCTCATTTTGATAATCCAGAATAATCTCCCCATGCTTGACTGAAGGATCTGCAAAATCCATTTTGCCATATGAAATAATATTCACAGTTTCCAGGTATAAGGACCTAGATATGTTTGGTAGCCATTTTTCAGCTCGTCAGAGCCTGCCCTAAAATTCACATCTATCCCACACGCAAAATACATTTACCTCAACCCAACATCCAAAAATCTCAACGCATTACAACATCAACCCAATGTCCAAATACTCGTCTAAAATATCAACTCAGAAGTCTCAAATCTCATTATCTAAATCATCTAAACAAGCTATGGGTGAAACTTTGGTGTGATCCATCATCCTGGAGTAAAATTCCTCTCCACCTACAGACTTGTGAAACTAGAAATCAAGTTCTCTACTCCCAAAATACAATGGTGGGATAGACGCAGAGTAAGAGTTGTAGACACCGCCATTCAGAAAGGGAGGAAATGGAAGGAAAACGGGAGTCACCAGTCCCAAGCAATTTTGGAATCCCACAGGGCAAATCCTACTAGATGTCAAGATCTAGGAATAATCCCATGTGGCAGAAGGCTCCATCCTCTTGTCCTGTGCTCCAGCCTGAGTCATTCTTTTTTAGGAAAGGTAGCATGTGTTCACAGCTGAATAGCCTCATCAGTCTGTTTCCTGCCTGCAGGGTTTTGGGAGTCCACTAACCTTTTTTCCTCTTTTTTTTCTTTTAAGATTTTATGTATCTATTTGAGAGAGAGAGAGAGTACAATCAGGGCGAGTGGCAGAGGGAGAAGGAGAAGCAGACTCTCCAGTGAGCAGGGAGCCTGATGACACGATGCGGGGCTCGATCCCAGGACCCTGAGATCATAACCTAAGCCAAAGCCAGATGCTTAACCAACTGAGCCACCCAGGCACCCCAAACAGCCTTTTTATTTTTTTATTTCTCATCTCCCTTTGTTCAAACTGACAATGTTCCCATTGGTATAACATCCTTAAAAACCTTGTGAGTCTCCCTGCAAGCCAGCAACTAATTACATTAAACAACAGGCTCCTCCATGGGTCCTTCTTGGATAATCTTATTTCTATTTCTGACTTCTGCTAAGATGGCTGAGGAGAGCCATGAGTAACACACCCAATCTCTTTAGCACCCACAAAACACTGTTCAGATGTTCAGAAAAACATCCTTGCTTTTTCTCCAGAGCACACTTTCCTAACAGCGAATCTCCTAATTTTAGCACTTTTGCTACCTGGATAGGCTGAGAATTTCCCAAGTCATCAAGTACCATTTCCCTTTTACATAACAGTTTTTTTCCTCAGTATATCTTTCCCCTCTCACATTTTACTATAAGCAACAAGAAGAAACCAGGTCATGCCTTCAACACTTTGTTTGGAAATCCCTTTAACAAAAGGTCCAAGTTCCCCACTTACAAATTCTGCTTTTGATATACGGACAGGACACAATTCAGCCAAGCTTTCTGCCATGCTTGTCTTTTCTCCATTTTCCAATGACATGGGCCCTAACCAGCAGCATCTCTACTGACTGTGTTTCTACCAACAGTCTGCTCAAAGCAATCTAAGCTTTTTATATTTTGCACCTCAAAATTCTCCTATCTACTCACTACCCAATTCCAAAGCTGCTTCCATGTTTTTAGATATTTTTTATAGCTGTACCTTAACTCCAGGTACCAAAATCTGTCTTGGTTTTCTATGGCTGCTATAATAAATTATCACAGACTTGATGGCTTAAGACACCAATGTATTCTTTTACATTTCTGGGTGCCAGAAGTCTGAATTGACTTCACTGGACCAAAGTCAAGCATTGACAGGGTGGACTCCTTCTAGAGGTCTGAGGGGAAAAACTATTCCTTGCCTTTTTCAGCTTCTAGCAATTTTCTGTTTTCCTCAGATTGTGGTCCCTCCCAACACCTTCAAAGGACATCATGCCATTCTCTGCTTCCAGTCACATGACCTTCTCCTCTTTGTGTCAAACATCTATTTCCTTCCTTTAAGGACAGTTGTGATTACATTTAGGGTCCACCAGGAGAATCCAGAATAATCTCTCAATCTCAAAATCCTTAATCATATCTGCAAAGTCCATTTTGCCCTATATAATTCATGGACTACAGTTAATGACATGGATATATTTGGGGGCCATTATCCAGCCTACCATGATCATACACAGTCTCATGAAACTCCATATGGGAGTTTTTGAGAGAGTTAAAAAGATCACCCTACAGAGGAAGATCGAAGCAGGATAGTGGGACCATAGGCTCATCTTGTCCCACAAACACAAGTAGATAATGATCATCCTAAATTTCCCAGAAATGAACCTGAACAAATTCTACAACTAAAGCGAGAGAGGAAGACACAGAGAAGGAGGAGGAGGAGGAGAAGGAAAAGAAGAAGGAGGGAAGGAGGAGGGGGAGAAGGGGAGGGGGAGGAGGCAGCAGAGACTTAAACAAAGTGCCAAGATGGAAGAACTCAGACCATATGAAGAATAAGATAAGGTTATGGATAGAGATCTAAATGAGACAAATATAAGTATCGTGCCTGATGGAGAATTTAAAGCATCATAAGGATAATCTCTGAACTTGAGAAAAGAATGGAAGACTTCAGGAAGACACATAACACAGAAATAACAGAGTTAAAAAGAATCTGTCAGAAATGAAAAATGCAATAACTGAGATTAGAAGCAGGCTTGAGGCGATGAACACCAGGCTAGAAGAAAAGGAAGAATGAATTAGCCATACAGAAGACAAAATAATGGAAAATAAGGAAGCTGGACAAAAGAGATAATGAATTATGGAATATGAGAATAGACATAGGGAACTGAGTGACTTCATCAAAAGTAATAACATTTGTATTATAGGAGTCCCAGAAGAAGAAGAGAGAAAAGGGGGCAGAAAATTTACTTGAAGAAATAATAGCAAAAAATTCCTGAATCTGGGAAAGGAGACAAATATCCAGATCCAAGAGACACAAAGAACTCCCATCAAAATCAACCAAAGCAGGCCAACACCAAAAACACTGTAACTAAATTTGCAAAATATAGTGATAAAGAAAAAAATCTTAAAAGCAGCAAGACAAAAGAAGCCCTTAACTTACAAGGGAAGACCCATAAGGCTGGCGGCAGATTTCTCAACAAAAATACGGCAAGCCAGAAGGGAGTGACATGATATATTCAAAGTGCTGAATGGGAAAAATCTATAGCCAAGAATATTCTATCCAGCAAGGCCATCATTCAGAAGAGGAGAGAAAAAGAGTTTCCCAGACAAACAGAAACTAAACCAGCCCTGCAAGAAATATTAAAAGGGACTCCCTGAGAAGAAAGGAAAGACCAAAAGTGACAAAGACAAGAAAGGTACAGAGAACACTTCCAGAAACAATGACAAAACAAGTAATAAAATGGTGCTAAGTACATATCTATCAATAATTATGCTGGATGTAAACGGACTAAATGTTCAAATAAAAAAAACACAAAATACCAGAATAGATTTAAAAAACAAACAAGACATCTATATGCTGCTTACATGAGACTCATTTTTTGCCTGCAGATTGAAAGTGAGGGGATAGAGAACTATTTATCATGCTACTGGATGTCAAAAGAACACCAGAGTAGCAATACTTATACAGGAAAACTAGATTTTAAAATGAAGACTGTAACAGAGATAAAGAAGGGCATTATATCATAATAAATGGGATAATCCAACAAGAAGATCTAATAATTATAAATATTTATGCATCCAGCATGGGAGCACTCAAATATATAAAATAATAAAAAAACAAAGGAACTAATTGATAATAATACAATAATAGTAGCGGACTTTAACACCCCACTTATATCAGAAAATCAACAAGGAAATAATGGCTTTGAAGGACACACTGGACCACATGGACTTAACAAACATATTCAGAACATTCCATCCTAAACAGCAGAGTACATATTCTTTTCAAGTGCACATGGGATGGTCTCCAGAACAGATCACATACTAAGTCACAAATCAGGCCTCAACAAGTACAAAAAGATTGAGATCATACCATGCATATTTTCTGACCACAATGTTATGAAATTTGAAGTCAACCACAAAAAAAAAATTTTTTTTTCAAAAAGTCCACAAATACATGGAGCTTAAACAACATGCTACTAAACAATGAATGGGTCAACCAGGAAATCAAATAAGAAGTAAAAAATACATAGAAACAAATGAAAATGAAAACAAAATGGTCCAACATGTTTGGGATGCAGCAAAAGTGGTTACAAGAGGGAAGTATATGGCAATACAGGCCTACCTTAAGAGGCAAGAAAAATATCAAATAAACAACCTAAACTTACACCTAAAGGAGAGAAAGGACAAGAAAAGGAGCTCAAAGCCAACAGAAGAAAGGAAATAATAAACATTAGAAATAAATGATACAGAAACTAAAAAAAAAACAATGGAAAGATCAATGAAACCAGGAGCTGGTTCTTTGAAAGAATTAACTAACTTGATAAGCCCCTAGCCACACTTATCAAAAAGAAAAGAAAAAGGACCTAAATAAAATCATGCACAAGAGAGGAGAAACAACCAACACCACAGAAATACAAACAATCATAAGAGAAGATTATGAAAACCTATGTGCCAACAAACTGGACAACCTAGAAGTGGATAAATTCCTAGAAATGTATAAACTACCAAAACTGAAACAGGAAGAAACAGAAAACTTGAACAGACTGATAACCAGCAAAGAAACTGAATCAATAATAAAAATCTCCCAACAAACCAAAGTCCAGGGCCAGATGGCTTCACAGACAAATTCTACCAAATATTTAAAGAAAAGTTAACACCTATTCTTCTCAAACTATTACAAAGCATAGTTTTGAAATTCACTCTATGAGGTCAGCAATACCCTTATATGAAAACCAGAAAAAGACTCCCCTAAAAAGAAAACTACAGGCCAATATCCCTGATGAACATGGATGCAAAAATTCTCAATAGCAAACTGAACCCAACAGTACCTTAAAAGAATCATTCACCAATCATGGCCTCATAGAATGATTTTGGATATTTTTCTTCCTTTTCTATTTTTTGGAATAGTTTGAGAAGAATATGTATTAGCTGTTCTCTAAATGTTTGGTGGAATCATATGTGAATAAAGCAAGTGGGATTTATTCCTGGGCTGCAAACATGTTCAATATTCACAAACCAATCAATGTGGTACACCACATTAATAAAAGAAAGGATACGAACCATATGACCCTTTCAATAGAGGCAGGAAAAGTATTTGACAAAGTACAACATCCATTCACAACAAAAACTCTCAACAAAGTAGGGTTAGAAAGAACATATGTCAGCATAACAAAGCCCATATATGAAAAACCCACAACTAATATTATTTTGAGTAGGGAAAAAAAAACAGAGCTTTTCCTCCATGGTCAGGAACAAGACAGGGATGTCTACTCTCACCACTGTTATTCAACATAATACTGGAAGTGCTAGCCACAGCAATCAGACAACAAAAAGAAATGAAAGGCACCCAAATTGGCACAAAAGAAGCCAAATTTTCATTATTTGCAGATGACATGATACTCTATATAGAAAATCCAAAAGACTGCACCCAAAATCTGTAGAACAGATACACAAATTCTGTAAAGTCATGGGTTACAAAAACAACATGCAGAAATCTGTTGCATTTCTATATACCAATAATGAAGAACCAGAAAGACAAATTAAGACATTGATCCCATTTACAATTATATTAAAAACCATAAGATGTCTAGGAATAAACCTAACCAAAGAGGTGAAAGAGCAGTGCTCTGAAAACTATAAAACACTGATGAAAGAGAAGAATATGAAAAACAAAGAAATGGGAAAATATTCCATGCTTATGGATTAGAAGAACAAATATTGTTAAAATTTCTATACTACCCAAAGTGATCTACATACTTAATGCAATCCCTACCAGTAGTATTTTTCACAGAGCTAGAACAAATAATCTTAAAATTTGTATAAAACCACAAAAGACCCCACATAGCCAAAGCAACCTTGGAAAAGCAAAGCAAAGCTGGAGGCATCACAATTCTGGAGTTCATGTTATATTACAAAGCTGTAGTGATCAAAACAGTATGGTACTGGCACAAAAATAGACACATAGATCAATGGAACAGAATAGAGAGTCCAGAAATGAACCCACAACTATAGGGTTAATTTTTCTTCAATAAAGCAGGAATAAATAGCCAACAGAAAAGAGTCTCATCAACAGATGGTGTTGGGAAAACTGAACAGCAATATGCAAAAGAATGCACTTTCTTACACCATACACAAAAATAACTTTAAAATGATTGTCACCTAATGTGAGACAGGAAACTACTAAAGTCCTAGCAGAGAACACAAGCAGTAACCTCTTTGACATCAGCCACAGTAACTTCTTTCTAGATATGTCTCTGGAGGCAAGGAAAACAAGAGCAAAAACAAAGGATTGGGACTTCATCAAATAAAAAGCTTCTGCACAGAGAAGGAAACAAACAACAAAACTAAAAGGCAACCTGTGGCATGGGGGATGATAATTGCAAATGATATCTCTGATAAAGGGTTAGTATTCAACAGACATAAATAATCTATACAACTCAGCCCTCAAAAAAACAAATAATCCAATGAAAAAATGGGTAAAAGACACGGAGAGACATTTTTTCTAAAGAAGACATCCAGCTGGCCAACAGACACATGAAAAGATGTTCCACATCGCTCATCATCAGGGAAATACAAGTCAAAACTACAATGAGATCACCTCACACCTATCAGAATGGCTAAAATAAAAAAAAACACAAGAAATAAGAGGCGTTGATGAGGATGTGGAGAAAGGGGAGCGCTCTGGCACTGCTGGTGGGAAGGCAAACCAGGGTAGCCACTGGGGCAAACAGTATGGAGAATCCTCAAAGAGTCAAAACTAGAACCACTCTACAACTCAGCAATTGCAGCACCAGGTATTTAGCCAAAGAATACAACAACACGAATTCAAAGGATATGTGCGCCCTGATGTTTATAGCAGCACTGTCTACAACAGCCAAACTACAGAAACAGCCCAAGTGCCCATCATCTGAAGGACATCTACACTGATGTGGAATATATGTAAAATGGAATATTACTGAACCTTAAAAAAGAATGCAATCTTGCCACTTGCAAGGATGTGGATGGAGCTAGAGAGTATTATGCTAAGCAAAATAAGTCAATCAGAAAAAGACAAATACTATATGATATTGCTCCTATGAGGCATTTAAGAAACAAAACAAAGGAGTAAAGGGGCAAAAAAGGGGGCACACCAAGAAACAGACTCTTAACTATAGAGAACAAACTGATGGTTACCAGAGGGGCGGAGGGGAGGCTGGGTGAAACAGGTGATGGGGATTGAGGAGGCCACTTGTCGTGATGAGCACTGGGTGTTGTGTGGAGGTGTTGAATCACTAAATTGTACATCTGAAACTAATATTACACTGTATGGTAACTAACTGGAATTTAAGTAGAATTTTTTAAAAAATCACTGTAATACTCAACTGTATCATCTGTAGTACCTAACAAACTCCTAAGCTTCATTTGTCTATCTGTAAAGTGGACATAATAAGAGAGGTCAAATTCAGACCCACGTCTGGAATAGTTTTGGGGGGTTTTATTTGTTTCTTCAATAGGCTCCATGCTGGGCTCAACACAGAGCTTGAGTGCATGACCCTGAGATCAAGACCTGAGCCAAGATCAAGAGTTGGACACTCAACGGACTGAGCCACCCAGGTGCTCCAGGAATTGTATTAATGTACAGGGACCAATTAACTAGTATCCTCGCTTTCAGCCCTTCATAGCTTCAAACTCATCATTCATGCTACAAGCAAAATTAATTCCCTAAACTGGAATCCAAGGTCTAGATTTTGGCTACACTATTTGGGTAACTTGGAGTCAGTGGTAGTTCCAGAATTCCAATACAGGATGGAGGAATTAGAAGACAGGACTAAAGAACTTGTCATGAAACTGCATTTGTATAATAAGCACACTGATTTTACCGAGAGCATGTGTTTATTTGGGGTGGTTTGGTAGAGAAGGGAGTATATGGCAAGCATCCTCTTAATGCCATCTGTGTAAGGCACTCAGGCTGCTATAGCAAAACATCACTGGCTGGGTAGATTATAAACAACAGAAATATATTTCTCAAAGTTCTGGAGACTGAGAAATCCAAGATCAAGGCACCAACATGGCTGCGGTCTGATGAGAGCCCTCTTCCTTCGTAGCTGGCACCTTCTCACTATGCCTTCACATGGTGGAAGGGGCCGGGGAACCCTGTGGGAGCTTACAAGAGCACTAATTTTATTCGTGAGGGTTCCACCGAAAACTATTAAACTGGGCATTAGTATCCAACATATGAGTTGGGGGTGGGGGAGACACAAACATTTAGACCAGAGGAATACCTCTAAGTTTCATCTATAAAAGGGAATATTATAGGACAGTCCTCACAGAATCGTCATAAGAACTAAACAAAATGTACTGTGATGCATGCAAGCGTCTTGGCGCAGTACCTGGGACAGAGCAATGCACTGCGTAAGTTTATTATGATGTCACTCCTCTCCTCAAAACTCTCTAAATGACCCCCTACTGACTACTGACTAAAACACAGATCCCTCCAACACCCATCTAGCCACAAACTACCTGTCTAGCTTCATCCCTTCCAGCATTTGTCCCAAGAGTTGACCCATGAGTTACAGAGCAACATCCCCACCCGCCAACCTCACTCTCAGTTCCTCAGGTCTCTACTCAGACATTTGCTTATCAGAGAGGCCTTTCTTGCTCGCCCTCTCTAAGGGAACGCACACTCACTCATTCCCTTACTGGCGACTTCATAACCCTCTTTTTTTTTTTTTTAAAGATTTTATTTATTTATTTGACAGAGAGAGATCACAAGTAGGCAGAGAGGCAGGCAGAGAGGCAGGCAGAGAGAGAGGGGGAAGCAGGCTCCCCGCTGAGCAGAGAGCCGGATGTGGGGCTCGATCCCAGGACCCTGGGATCATGACCTGAGCCGAAGGCAGAGGCTTTAACCCACTGAGCCACTCAGGTGCCCCGACTTCATAACCCTCTTGCCGCTCTGCTTTTCTTGAAAGCACTCCATAGATTTATAGATTTTGACATAAATTTGTGGGTCTTCCTCCTGGAAAGTAAACTTCAGGAACATAAAGATTCTGTTTTGTGCCAAGTTGTACATATATTCTCAGGTCCTAGAAGAGTATTTAGCACATAGAGGTACTCAATAAATATATTTTTTAAAGATTTTATTTATTTATTTGACAGACAGAAATCACAAGTAGGCACACAGGCAGGCAGAGAGAGAGAGGAGGAAGCAGGCTTCCCGCTGGGCAGAGAGCCCAATGGGGGGCTCGATCCCAGGACCCTGGGATCATGACCTGAGCCGAAGGAAGAGGCATTAACCCACTGAGCCACCCAGGTGCCCCTCAATAAATATTTATTATGTGAATGTTGACATAGAATTTCTCTATTATGTTTCCTCAACCTAAGATGCCCTCTCGGCATTGCCGACTTCCAAAATTCTACTCATTTTTTAAAAAAGATTTTTGTTTTTGTTTTTGTTTTTTAAAGATTATTTATTTATTTGACAGAGAGAGATCACAAGTAGGCAGAGAGGCAGGCAGAGAGAGGGGAGGAAGCAGGCTCCCTGCCAAGCAGAGAGCCCGATGCGGGACTCGATCCCAGGACCCTGAGATCATGACCTGAGCCGAAGGAAGAAGCTTAACCCACTGAGCCACCCAGGCACCCTTTTAAAAAGATTTTATTTATTTATTTGACAGACAGGTATCACAAGTAGCAGAGAGACAGGCAGAGGGAGAGAGGAGGAAGCAGGCTCCCCACTGAGCAGAGAGCCTGATGCAGGGCTCGATCCCAGGACCCTGAGAGATCATGACTTGAGCCGAAGGCAGAGGCTTTAACCCACTGAGCCACCCAGGCACCTCCAAAATTCTATTCATTCTTCAAAGCTTACTCAAATACTCTTCTGTGAAACTTCTGATTCCCCCCAAGTAGAGCTCATTGCTCTCTCAACCGTTACACGATTATAATTTGAGTTAGCTCTCATTTTAATCTGTCTTATAATTTTTCTGATCTTATTTTTTGCTTCCATCTCTAGATGTAAGCTTTTTAAGGGCAGGATCTATGTCTTATCTTTTTATCATACTCCATGTCAAATTCCCCACCCCTCAATCACTATCGGACAGTACCACATTGCCACCACAAGGACATAAGTTAAAAGCAGGGAGGAACTCAATTTTTGCTTAACTATTTGAAGGGAAGAGTGAAAAAACCAAAAGCAGATGCTAAATTCTGCGGATAGGTATGGCTCTAGCAACTTTTTAAGGAGATATAAAACTGCCAAACCTATCAGATAAAGGGCTAGTATCTAAAATCTACAAAGAGCTTAGCAAACTCAACACCCAAAGAACAAATAATCCAATCAAGAAATGGGCAGAGGACATGAACAGACATTTCTGCAAAGAAGACATCCAGATGGCCAACAGACACATGAAAAAGTGCTCCA
>ML106283.1:1986-20287 GCA_003697995.1 Taxidea taxus jeffersonii | reverse complement strand
ACATGATCTCCCTGATATGAGGAAGTGGAGATGCAACGGGGGTGGGGTTTAAGGTGGTAGGAAAAGAAAAAATGAAAGAAGATGGGATCGGGAGGGAGAAAAACCAAAAGAGACTCTTAATGTCATAAAACAAACTGAGGGGGGTGGGGGGAAGAGGGGTTGGGTGAGGGTGGTGGGGTTACATCATATGTTTAAATAAAGCTTAAATAAAGTAAAAAAAAAAAAAAAACTGCCAAACCTCAGAAGGCTTGGAAGAGATGGAAGTAAATTATTTCCATGAAAATATGTTAATGTGATTACAGAAGTTATTAGCAAGCAAAAATTAGGAAAATCATTTTTCAGGAAAGGGAAAAAGTTCAAAACATTCTGATGAAAAGCAAGGAAAAACATCCCTAAGAAACCCAGTAGGGAAGCTGGGCTGGCTCAATTGGTGGAGCATGCAACTCTTAATCTTGGGGTTGTGAGTTCAAGTCCCATGCTGGGTGTAGAGATTAGAGATTACTTAAAAATACAATCTAAAAAAGAAAGAAAGAAAGAAACCCAATAATTGGCTAGATGACACCTTTTCATCCTCATGTGGTCCTTTATGACATCACTGAATCTATACTGAATCACTATGACTGATGATGTTATAATGGTCATCAGTGTATATTATGCTGACAATGCTTTCAGTGGAGCACCATATTAACTGATCCCAGAGTGATTCTGCTCTGTGACCAATTTTTTGGCTATAGATTTTTTTCCCCAATTAAGAAAGATGTCCATTCAAGGACTATCCCTAACTTTTTCTCTGTTGCTTATCTGCTTCCTTAAGGAGAGCTTCTGCATTTGTGATGGAACTATCTGGACAAAGGTTGGATGGGAGATTTTTCCAGAAGAAATGCATTATCTGAAAGTTAAGCCTTCTCCATCTCACTGTCTACCTTACCCTCTGGACAAACTATGCTGCAGTTTTGCTAATATGGATCTATTTCAGGGTTCTTTACATCTCATTTATATTTTAGTACAAGCTCTCTTTTTAATACTGTCTGTTTTATCTGTGCATTACCTGTGGATGAAATGGAAAAAACACCAAAAAAAGGTGAATTAGTGGTACAAATAGTAATAGTTGTAAATACCATAGACTTTAAAACAAGATTATCAGCTTCTTTGAGGGAAAGTACGATGTCTTATTCCTCTTTGTAACATCTCCTTGCTTCCACCACTCACCCCCAAACATGTAGTATATTGTCTTGCACCTACTGGGGCTCAATAATGTGTAATGAATTAGAAAGTCTTTAAAATAATCTAGTTCATCCTCTCTCAAGTTACAAAATATATCAGGAAAGTAATGAGCTACAATGAGTAGAATGGTTAAGAGATGAAGTTATCTGTTTGGGCCCATAGGTTAGTCACTCAATCTTTGCTGTCTCACCCATCAGTGAAGTGTCTGGACAAGGGACTTGTAAAGTCCCTTGCAGACGTACCTAAGAAAGCTAAGTATGTCAAAGTTGTCGTGTATTATTTTTTCTTTTTTAAATAGACTACAAATTCATTTCTAAGGTAAGGATAATATTCTGGAAAATGGTAATCTTAAATTAATTTCCCACTTTGCCAATGGAACTGTATTTTGAGGCAATCTTAAAAGCTCATTCATTGACTGGGGCACCTGGGTGGCTCAATGGGTTGGGCCTCTGCCTTTGGCTCAGGTCGTGATCTCAGGGTCTTGGGATCGAGCCCCGCATCAGGCTTTCTGCTCAGCGGGGAGCCTGCTTCCCCCACCCCCTACCTGCCTCTCTGCCTACTTGTGAGCTCTCTCTCACTGTGTCAAATAAATAAAATCTTTAAAAAAAAAAAAAAGCTCATTGACCTCCACAACAATTAGATATTTATGACATTACTAGGATTTGATTGCATTATATGTTAATGCATGTTGATGATATGTTAGTAAAGGAAAATATTCTACTAATATTCAAGTAATTTCTTTCCGCAGAATGCTCTAACCTTAAAAAGCACATATTAAATGCTTGCTGATCGTGATAATGATCACTGTAATCTTATATGAGATCATATACAAAAGAGCCTTTCTTCTGCACTTACACCTTTCTTTTATACTAACCTTTCTTTTGTATAGATAAATCATATGTAGTGTTTAGAGTTTAAGTGCACATATCCAGAAAACAAATGTAATTTGAATTACAGTAGGAAAAAAAATCTGTAATATCATCTTTCTTCTTTTAGCTGAAAAAACCAGCCTCCTCAGATACATTTGTTAATGACCTGGAAAATCCATCCATCTATGATATTGATCAAATACTCTGTCGGCTGGTGGCCACAACATCAATGATGACCAAGTACCTGAATCAAATGTCCCAGCATAGTCCATCTAAGAAAGTCAAGCACCGAAAACTGAAGAAGAAGAAGAGTGAAGGAGAAGGAGTCAGAGGATTCTAGATCCATCTGTATGCAAACGTAGCCCAGTCCAACATGGAGGTTACATAAGAAATCTGTTGAAACAACTCATGCAAGGATAAAAATGGTTCTTTGAGAGCCTTTGTAATTTTTTTGTCACATACTTTACTGAATCTTTCCAAAGAAGTATGGGTTGAAAAATTACTTCTATTTCGATAAAAAGGCATCCATACTTACTAGAAAAAGATTATATACAATTACTTCTTCATATTTAAATGTTTTTTTCCTTTTAGTGTATTAAATTATTAATCATTAGACAATATGTAGAATAGAATCTTGATTAAGTGTTTCAATAAATCTGATTTTAAAAATATTTGTGGGGTGCCTGGGTAATTCAATCATCTGACTCTTAATCTCAGCTCAGGTCTTGATCTCAGGGTCATGAGTTCAAGCCCCACATTGGGCTCCACACTGGGTATGGAAAGCTACTTTTAATTAATTAATTAGTGATTTTTTTCTCACTTTCTTGAGTAGATTTTTTTGGCCACACAGAGACTTTAGGTTCCCATCTCAGATTGCTAAAATAGTATGGAAATATTAAGAAATAGAATAATTTTTTAAGGTATAAATTTTCTATTTTCATTATGACAAATGATTAAGTATCAACATTTTTAAAATTTCAGGCTTTTGGTTGAAAATTTCAGTTTTTAGAAAGTATTCTGGGCTTTTGTTGATCAGCCACCTCAATTTTTATACGTATGGTTACCATATTTTCCAAAAAAATTGGGAGACCTGAGACTAGGATAGAAGATTTGATTTAAAACATGTTGAAAAATGCCAGAAAAACATGCCAGCTCTGTAACATACCTCCCATCAATATAAAGGGGAGGAAAAAAAAAACTTTTAAAACTTTTAAAAAACAATTCTTAAAACAGTAATATATAACTCTATAGTCTTTACAAGTAACAGAATAGTGCCTGCTCTGGGTTATTGTGGATTATTCAAAGTTTATCTATGAGTCCAGTTTCCAGACTTTCCTCCTTACTTTTATTCTCCCTTAGCACAACCCTATTCTTGCATTTCCAAAAAGGTCTCTTCCATCCTTTCAGAGTTCTGACCTGTCAACCAATTCCCTCTAAGAGAACACCGATACAAATTTCTTTTAATGAAAACTCTTGAAAAGTCTCCAAACCTCAAAAATCCAAAGCAATTGATCTCTGATAGTGGAATTTTCAACAGTATGGAGGAGACCCTTTTTAGGGTAGGTATTAGAATGGACAGGCTTTAACAGGATGCCTGGAGGCCAGCAAAGGGGGAGTTATGGCTAGCGATTGGAAAAGTTAGAGACCTGTCCTGACAACACTCCAATAGAAATGAAATGAAAACACGTTAGCCTGGCATTTCAGGGAATTATCTGGCTGTAATAACAGCAGTAGCATTTTTCAAGTGCTAACCACAGACCAGGCTTTGAGGGAAGTGCTTTGTATTGTCTCATTTTATTCCTCACAACAACCCCCAAGAGGTAGTAACTATTATTAGTTTCCTTTTCTGGAAAATAAAACTAAGGTATGAAGAATTTAAGTACCTTGTCCAAGGTCACATAGGTTTCAAAATGGAGACACCAGTATTTAAACTCCAGCAATTTGATTGAAAAGCCTATGTACTTTTGCTTTTATGATTCCACCTGTGCTGTTGCCCACCTTTGCAAATTACGACTTGCTAGTATTCTAGTAAGACAATCTGGTCCCTGTCCCCCAATATGACACTCTCATTCCCAGCCCTCAGGGTGTGCTCACCCCCTGTCCCCTTCTCATGTATTAAAATCCCACTCATTCTCCAAGGCCCAGCTTCAGTCCAACATGCTCCTACTTCACGTTCTCTGACCACCACATAGCATGGACCGCATCCTCTGCTGATTTTAATCCTTCTTCATAGGCTTTCTGATGTTTTTATGTCAATAGCTTATCATCCCCCACCTAACAAATGTCCAGAGGGCAGGAACAACCAGGTGTACCTGCAACAATGCTATACTCATAGTGGGCATTTAATAACTGCTTGCTGAAAGCACAAGTGCAAGAGAACCATGTGAAATGAATGCCAGGAACTTCACAAATACTAGTTTTTAACCAATGTGTGTACATTCATAATTAAACAGGTATTATCTCCCTGGAATCCCTAAGCTATGTTCTACATGACTGTGGAAATGAATTAACCAAAAAAAAAATCACTAAAACTCAAAATAACACATAGCTTTTTGACCTTTGATTGCAGCATTAACATACATGCAGAAAAGTACAAAAATTATAAGTGTACAGCTCAATAAACTTTCACAAATGAACACACCATGCACCAGATCGAGAAAAAGAGCACTACATCCTAGAAATTTCCTTCCTTCCAGAAAGATGACTGCTATTCTGACTTCTAGCACTATAATTTTGCCTGGAAAGCCATTTTAAATTATAACTGTATCTACCTGGGAAGGCAACATATGGTTCAAATACACCATTAAATAAAGGAAAGGAATGGTCCACTCTGCCTAAGTCTCTCAGAAAATGGCCCTGAACATATAGCATACATATATCCTTATAGGAAATTATTGGTGAAATTGTTAGAAATTAGTCAATCAACTAACTTCTAATATGTACAGTTTCTATTGAGTACAATGTTTGAGGTCAATAGCAAAATAGGAAAAAAAAAGCAGATTTCACACACTATCAGCAGCTGTGACTACATGTACAAATAAAACTTGATAAAAACTGAAAATGCTTGAAAAACAGAGTGTCATAGGGGAAGGGAGGGGGAAAATGAAACAAAATGAAACCAGAGAGGGAGACAAACCATGTGAGATTCTCAATCTCAGGAAACAAACTAAGAGTTGTTGGAGTGGAGGGGGGTGGTGGGAGGGATGGGGTTGCTGGGTGATGGACACTGGGGAGGGTATGTGCTATGGTGAATGCTGTGAATTGTGTAAGACTGATGAATGACAGGCCTGTACCCCTGAAACAAATAACACATTGTATGTTAATTTAAAAAAAAAGACCTATATCTTTAAAAAAAAAAAAAAAGACGTGGTATATATACAATGGAATATTATTCAGCCATAAAAAAGAATGAAATCTTGCCATTTGCAATGATACCGATGGAGCTAGGAGATATTATTCTAAGTGAAATAAGTCAGAGAAAGACAAATACCATATGACTTCACTCCTATGTGGAATTTAACAAATGAACAAAGGAAAAAGAAAAAGAGAGAGAAAGAGAGACAAACCAAGAAACAGACTCTTAACTACAGAGAACAAACTGACAGTTGCCCGAGGGGTGGTGAGGGGGGACATGGGTGAAACAGGTGATGGGGATGAAGGAGTGCACGTGCGATGAACACTGGGTGTTGTACGAAGTGCTGAATCTCTGTATTGTGCACCTGAAACCAATACAATATATTAACTATCCTGGAATTAAAAATTTTTTAAAAAGCTGAAAATGCTAATTACCTGATTTGTTGATGGTATAACCTATGACTCATAGGGAAAAAAATCCATCATTCAGTCCTCTTGCTACTGTCACCAGCTAGATCCCAAGAGCTGACCTTTACTACCCACCTGCTTGTGCTCACTAACCCCTGTCCCCTCTTTTTCCTTAAGCACTTCTTTCCAGCTTATCTCTTAACTCAGGCAAATGGAAATGAAACTACCCCTTATGCATAGCAACTTCCCTGCTCTTACCCCTTATGCATAGCAACTTCCCTGCGGCCTCCAACCAGCCCAGACTACCCAGACCAGTTTGAGCATAACCCATGTCTCGTGCTTGCACAGAAGGGCCATGGAGTGACTTCTAGAATAACCAGCAACTATCTTTATCTCACTCTAATACTAAAATCTCCACCCGAGGAGGACACAAGCCTCGTTTACATAACATACAATATATGTATAGGCATGTTACCTTAAGGCGCATGGGGGACCTGCTGCTCACCTGTACAAACAATGACGAGGATCCCCTTTCTAAATATCCTAACCCTTAATAAAAGAAGCCCATGTACCCTTGCTTGGGGAGTCACAGCTTTGGAAGTTGTTCTTTTCCATATTTGCTGCAAATAAAGTTTCGTTTATGTGACAGCTCACCTGGGGTAGTTTCTATCTGTGACTTAACAAGGTGGGAGAACTCCCGCTAATTTGGTTACACTACTACCTTGGGGCCTCCTTACCTGCCCAGTCCAGGAATTCCACACACTCCGTCTGGGAATACCGAGCAGCAACATCTCGAGCTCTTTCTTCCCGGAAATTCAGCGCTTCTATATCAACATCCAACTCCACGAGTGCTTTCAAAGTTTCCAGACGGCCCCAGGCTGCAGCACAGTGTAAGAGTGTGTAACCTAACAAGAGAATGAAGATGGTCGGGTCAAATAGGCTGCATTGTTTCAGGCTTGTTTTACTGAACAGAAGATCATAATGAAGATCAACTCTTGAACAATTACTGTGAGCCAGGCACTATTCTACATACTTTATACATAGTAAACTCATTCGGTTCATAAAAACCCTGAGGTCAGAACTATTATAATCCCCACTTTGCAGATAAGGAAACTGAGGTCTAGAGAAGTTAAGAAGGAAACTGAGGTCCAGAAGCTTGACCAAGGAATGCAGCCAGTGAATGGTGGATGCAAGATACCAACACAGGTAGCCTTAAGTCTGAGCTCTTCAAGGTCTTTTAAGGAAGACAGCAACCTCCCCAGAAGTAATCTATTTTGGAACAGAATTAGACCTACAACTCTAGTCTAAAGGATTTTCAGCAAACTCTAATTATATTGGCATTATTGTTAATGCAATTGTATGAGTTATGATCATTGTGTATGCCTTCGGTTTGAAAATTAATCATTTGAATTAAAACTGAAATCATGACCCACCAAATTAGAAAATTGTTTTTTAGACTTGCCATGGCAGCTATTAGGGTGATAAACAAGGGAGGCATAATTAACATTTTTTCACACTGGTTTAAAACAATCAAGTCAAAACTTCCTTGTTTTAACTTACCCACAGGATGTATTTATGACTCATTTAACTGGCCAAAAACACAAGTACTTCTAATACAAGAAGAACTGAGCAAAAGAATGAACAGATTTGTTGACTCTATTATGTACCAGGCACTTTATGTACTACTACTTGATTCAACCCCTTCAAGAACCTCTGAGGTCTGTACTGTTAACCCCATTAAAAGACACAAAGGAAAGTGAAGGTCAGAGAGGTTATCTCTTGCCCAAGGCCACACTGGTAGTAAGTAGCCAAAGCAAAATTCGAACCCACATCTGTTGCCAAATAAAGGGTTTGTAAGGAGTAGGAAACAGTACCTAAATGCTTGCCACTGAGTAGAGTAGGGAAAAAGAGAATCATGGTTCCACTTACTTCCAGAAACCTCTCCTTGGCTCCCTACTTGCCACATTCCCACAATCAAAGGTCTGTTTTACATCAGGTTGTAAACTACCTTTGTCTTGAGGATATCATAACCTGAAGGGCTAATAAGGGAATCAAAAGGTACATCAAGTGAACTACTCCAAGATCAGCCAAAATTGGAATTACCTCTCCTCTTTAGCCAACTTTTCTTTTTCTTAATATCACAGCAAATGAGAAATTTCAAAAATGAAGAGATAGACTGGCCCAAGAATTTCATTGTGCCTTTATCCTCTACAAAAAGAGAGAGAGAGAGAGAAACACCCTGATACCACCCTCATTGTTCTTGCCTTCTGCCTGAAGATGGAAGTCTTCAATGAGCCAAAAAAGTCTAGAGCCCTGATTTGCTGGAGGTGGGAGATACTGTCTACAAACAAGACACTGCTAGCATGAGCAAGAGGCCATTCCAAATGAGTTCTGGCTCCTTATATTGCATTTCTCAAGGCTGAAGTTACACACCACCGGTAACATCTAATTTTTTTTCCTATTTAACATACATAGCTTAAAAACAAGAAAACAAGATTTCTAAACAGAGGCTTTTAACAAAAAATTTGGATGTTTTAAAAACACCTTTACATGTTTTTTCCCTTGTTGGGAATGGTCTGTTTTCTAGAGAGAAACACACAGATCCTTATAGTACATTAACCCCACTGCCTTCCCAGAAGAAGAAAAACATTTAAATAAGATGATTTCAAATGTATCCAGAAGAGAAAGGGATTTTCCTAAGTTCTCCCATAATGTTGGCAATGAGTGTTGGACCTCAGGTGAGGGATACAGAGGGCCACGTGACAGAAATCCCAGTAGGAAGAATGGTACCATAAATGGAATTGGGAAGGACTGGGGTCAATTCTGAGAGAAAAAATAATCTCTTTGTGGAGGACTACTGGTTACTGGATACAGAGTGAGTCAACTGAGCAGGTAGTTCATAGCAAGGCAAAAGATCAGACAGGAAAAGGAATCTTTTCCTCTATGTGGGCACCGTTCTATGTGCTTCGCGGCTATGAACTCATTACCATCCTATGAAGTAAGCAATAACGTGTTCTTCTTTATAAGAAAACAAAAGCACAAAGAAGATAAACACTTTTCTCAAGGTTGCTGTAAGTTAATGAACGTATATGGTGAGGTCAAAGTCCAAGAACAGGAATGATGAGTCAAAAACAAATAATAGGCCATGGAGCAAAATACTCACCTATCTAGAATATTTCTTACAACCTGCCTCCCACCCCAGTACCAGACTCTTTGAATTCCCCAAATCATGTTTCATGCCTCTACAACTTTGCATATGCTGGTTTTTTCCGACCCGAAATAGTAATCACAGTAATGGAATAAAGTAATTCCAGTACAAATTTAATGTTTTCTTAGTATTAATACTGGTATTTTACAAAATGGAGTTCAGAATTCATTTTTTTAATTTGTGAAACTATTTGATACATTTTAATGTTAATACATTAATGAAAATGTATAAACAAAAGATATCAAAAAAGCCCAAGTATGAATAGGAATGTTAAGTACAGATTTTCATTCTATTAGCCATAAAAATTGTCAGGTAAAACTGACAAAAATTGGGACTCCTGGGTGGCTCAATCAGTGAACCTTCTGCCTTCAGCTCAGGACATGATCCCAGGATCCTGGGATCCAGTCCCACATCACACTCCTTGCTCAGGGGGAGCCTGCTTCTCCCTCTGCCTGCCGCTCCCCCTGCTTATGTTCTCTCTCTCTTATAAATAAATAAATAAAATCCTTTAAAAAAATTAACCTAATCTCAAACTATTCCAAAAAGCAGAAATGGAAGGAAAACTTCCAAATTCATTCTTCGAGGCCAGCATTACACTGATACCAAAACCAGATAAGATTCCACTAAAAAAGAAAACTACAAGCTAATACCCCTGATGAACACAGATGTAAAAATTCTCGACAAAATACTAGCAAACCAAATCTGACAGTACATTAAAAGAATTACTCATCAGAATCAAGTGGGATTTATGCCTGGGCTGCAAGAGTGGTTCAACATTCACAAATCAATCAATGTGATACACCATATTAATAAAAGAAAGGATACGAACCATATGACCCTTTCAATAGAGGCAGAAAAAGCATTTGACAAAGTACAACATCCATTCATGATAAAAACTCTCAACAAAGTAGAGTTAGAGGGAACATACCTCAATATATTAAGAACCATATAAGAAAAACCCACAGAGGGAGGCAAACCATAAGAGTCTCAATCTCAGGATTACTAGGGTTGCTAGGAAGTGGGCAGGGAGGGATAGGGTGGTGGGGTTATGGACATTGGAGAGGGTATGTGCTATGGTGAGTGCTGTGAAATGTGTAAGACTGATGATTCACAGATCCCCCTGAAGCAAATAATACATTATATGTTGGTAGGAAAAAGAAAAAAAAGAAAAACCCTAATATCATTCCCAATGGGAAAATGGAGAGTTTTTTCTCTATGGTTAGGAAGAAAACAGGGATGTCCACCATTACTCAACAAAAAGAAATGAAAGGCATCTAAATTGGCACAAAGGAAGCCAAACTTTCACTATTTGCAGATGAATGATATTCTATATAGATGACATGATACTCTATGTAGAAAACCCAAAAGACTCCACCAAAAAATTGCTAGAACTGATACACAAATTCTGTAAAGTCACAGGATACAAAACAACATACAGAAATCTGTTGCATTTCTATACAGCAATAATGAAGGACCAGAAAAAGAAATCAAGGAACCAATCCCACTGTAATTGTACCAAAACTGTAAGATACCTAGGAATAAACCTAACCAAAGAGGTAAAAGACCGGTACTCTGAAAACTATAAAACAATGATGAAAGAAATTGAAGATGACACAAAGAAGTGGAAAGACATTGCATGCTCGTGGGTTGGAAAAACCTATATTGTTAAAATGTCTATACCACCCAAAACCATCTACACATTTAAAGCAATCCCTACCAAAATACCAAAAGCATTTTTCACAGAGATAGAACCAATAATCCTAAAATTTGTATGGAACCACAAAAGACCCCAAATAGCCAAAGGAACCTTGAAAAAGAAAAGCAAAGCTGGAGGCATCACAATTCTGGAGTTCAGGTTATATTACAAAGCTGTAGTGATCAAAACAGTGTGGGGTGCCTGGGTGGCTCAATGGGTTAAGCCTCCACCTTCCACTCGGGTCATGATCTCAGGGTCCTGGAATCAAGCACCACATCGGGCTCTCTGCTCAGCAGGGAGCCTACTTCCCTTCCTTTCTTTCTGCCTGCCTCTCTGCCTACTTGTGATCTCTGTCTGTCAAATAAATAAATAAAATCTAAAACAAAAAACCAAAAACAAACAAACAAACAAAAAAATCCAGTATGGTACCAGCACAGAAATCAACACATAGATGAATAAAACAGAACAGAAAACCCAAAAATGAACCCACAGTATATGGGCAATTAATTTGCAGGAATGAATAAATGTTCAAGTGGAAAAGACACTCTTTTCAACAAATGGTGCTGGGAAAACTGGACAGCAACATGCAAAAGAATGAAAACTAGGCCACTTTCTTACACCATACGCAAATATTAAATTTTTTTATCTTAAAGATTTTATTTATTTATTTATTTATTTATTTGTCAGAGAGACAGAGCACAAGCAGCAGAGTAGCAGGAAGAGGCAGAGTGAGAATCAGACTCCCCGCTGAGCAAGGAGCCCGATATAGGACTTGATCCCAGGACCCTGGGATCATGATCTGAGCTGAAGCAGCAGTTTAACCAACCGAGCCACCCAGGCGTCCCCAGATATTAAAATTTTTATCAATCTAACGAGTGAGTAGTAATAGCTCACTGTTTAAATTTGCGTTTTTAATAGTGAAGTTGACATTTTATGTACTTATTGGCCATGAACATTTCTCTTCCATGAATTGATTGCTTGTTCCTATCCTTTTTCTATTTTTCTATTGGGTTCAATTATTCTTATTACTTAGTAGATGATCTTAAGTAGATACAGGCTTTGTGGGTTGAAAAGATATTACAAATATCTTCTTATAGACTATGTGTTATCTTGGCATTTTGTTTATAGTATCTTTTGTATAGAATTTTAAATTTATATATATAAAATACATATCTCTTTTCTTTTAATGGTTTTGTTCTTATGTCTTCTTTTAAGATATTGAGTAATATCTCAAGAATATAACAGCCCTCCTCTATCTTTCACAAGGTTTGAAGATTTTTCTTTTCACATTCACATCTTGCATAAACCTGTAACTGATTTTTGTGCATGGTATAATGTAGGTATCTAATTTTTTTCCAAATTAATAATGACCATTCTCCACACATTAAATATTTCATCATTTCCCCACTGAAATTAAGGGTCAACTTCTTAGTTTCTATTTTTACAAAAACCTAATGTGATATTAACTAGATTGACAGATTAATTTGGAAGTAAGTTTCCATCTTTATGATATTCAATCTCACTATGTAAAACATACACAATTTGGGTCTTCTTTGATGTAACTCAGTAATGTTTTAAACATTTTGCCATAAATGTCTTGCAATTCTTTTTGTCAGATTTAGTCCTAATTTCTGTATGGTTTTGCTGTGAATAAGATTTGTATTTTTGTTACATTTCCTTTTTTCTTTTCTACTTCAGTTCAATTATTTTATGTTACTTATATATATTTTTTATAAATATATATATGTGTATATATGCATATATATATTCACTCACGTGATAGTGGTATTTATACATTTGGGTCTTTAAAACATATTTTGCTTACATGTCACCATCCTATTATATATAATTTTATAATTTGTTTAATTCTTGTTTTATTTTTCTTGTATCAATGTTTATTTAAATAAAAAAAATCAGAAGACATAAAGAACTTCAAAAATTCACAGAAGGTAGATCACAAGGTGAAGAGATGAATTCATGACATTATTGAGGAAGTAAGAAAAAATAAGCAACTGTCTGCTACAATACATCTTACTTTTGATATTACACTATCAAGATCACATTTGGATACTTCCAAGAAATTTCTGAAAATGAATGCTTCTTTATTACATTTCCTGATTGTTGATGGTACACAGAAAGTTACCGATCTGGGGTATTGATCTTATGTCCATATTCTTGCTAAATTAAATTCTGTTAGTACTAATAGTGGATTCCTTTGGATTTAAATCTGTATCCCTATTAATAATGAGAGTTTTATTTCTTCCAATCAAATCCTTATATCCAGCAGTTTTCTGGTAAATGTTTACCACTAGTTCTCTGGGGGAAAACCCTGATTGTACCATTAGCAATTTCCATGATATATACTCTTGACGTGGCCAACTTCAACCTACAAAGTGATGTCAACCAATTTACAAAACCCCTAAAATTTCAACAATCAGCTGGCAAGAGCTGGTAAAAGCCAGCTCCAGTACTGTACTGTGTTATGTCTCTTATTTATTTTTCTTATCTTACTGCACTTGCTAGGACTCCCACTCTAATCATTAATAAAAGCCATGATAGGGATGCCTGGGTGGCTCAATTGGTTAAGGTCCTGGGATCAAGTCCCATGTAGGGCTCCTTGCTTGGCAGGGACCCTGCTTCTCCCTCTGCCTGCATCTCCCCCTTCTTGTGCGCGCTCTCTCTCTCTCTAACAAAGAAATAAAATCTTTTTAAAAAAAGTCATGAGGGGCGCCTGGGTGGCCCCGTGGGTTAAAGCCTCTGACTTCGGCTCAGGTCGTGATCCCAGGGTCCTGGGATCGAGCCTCACATTGGGCTCTCTGCTTGGCATGGAGCCTGCTTCCTCCTCTCTCTGCCTGCTTCTCTGCCTACTTGTGATCTCTGTCTGTCAAATGAATAAATAAAATCTTTTAAAAAAAAGTAATGATAATGAATATCATAGCCTTGTTTCTGACTTTATTTTTTGATAGATTTTACTTATTTATTTGAGAGACAGAGATAGCAAGAGAGATAGTGAGAAAGAGCACGAGTTAGGAGGAGAGGGAGAAAACCACCCTACTAAGCAGGGAGCAGGTCACCTTACACAGGGCTCCATCTCATGATCTGAGCCAAAGGCAGACATTTAACTGACTGAGCCATCAGGCACCCCTCATTTCTGACTTTAAAGAATGCTTCTAAAGATTCAATTCTGAAGTGCCTGGGTGGCTGTGGTTAAGTGTCTGACTCCTGATCTCAGCTCATGTCTTGATCTCAGGGTCATGAATTCAAGCCCCACGTTGGGCTTCACGCCCTACTTTTAAAAAATTAATAAAAAATAAAGATTCAATACAAGGTATTTTGCTTCAGGTTTTTGATAGAGAGCCTTAATTAAGGAATTAAGGAAGGTTTCTTCTATCTCTATTTCCCTAAAAGCATTCATCATGGCTGAATACAAGATTTTTTTCAAAAGACTTTCTACATCTTTTTTTTTTTTTAAAGATTTTATTTATTTATTTGATAGACAGAGATCACAAGTAGGCAGAGAGACAGAGAGAGAGGAGGAAGCAGGCTGTCCGCAGAGCAGAGAGCCCAATGCGGGGCTCGATCCCAGGACTCTGGGATCATGACCCGAGCCGAAGGCAGCGGCCCCAACCCACTGAGCCACCCAGGCGCCCCCTTTCTACATCTTTTGAAATTATCGTGTGCTTTTTGTTTATTCAGTCCTTTAATTTAGTCACTTACACTAATCTTTTTAAAAAAGATTTTATTTATTTATTTGACAGAGAGAGCACAAGTAGGCACAAGTAGGCAGAACAGCAGGCAGCGGGAGAGGGAGCAGCAGGCTCCCCACTGAGCAGGGAGTCCAATGGGGGACTCAATCCCATGACCCTGGGATCATGACCTGAGCCCAAGACAGCCACTTAACCTACTGAGCCACCCAGGGGCCCTACTAATCTTTTTCCTAATGTTAAATCAACCTCTCCTTAATGGGATAACCCCAACCTAGTATATTACCTTTTGTAAAATACAATCTTAGATTTAATTTGTTAATATTTTACTTAAGATGTTTGCATCTTTGTTATTAAATGAGATCAGCCTATAATTTTTCTTTCTACTACTGTCCTTAACTCATTTTGCTATAAAAGTTGTTTCTCTCATAAGTTAAGCAGTTTTCCAACTCTCTTTATATTCTGTGAATATTGTAAAACTAGAGATTACATTTTCCCTAAAAGTGCAGTAAATCTTACTTTTTAAAACGTCTGAGTCCAGAGTTAGGTAGGGGTGGGGAGAGATGCCTATTTTTATTACTTATTCATTTTTTCAAAATAATCATTGATATAGTCAAGATTTCTATTTTTTCTTGAATTAATTTTGGTAATTTATACTTTATAAGAAAACTGGCCATTTCACCCAACTTTTCAAATATATTGTCATAAAATTATTTATAATATTTTCTAATGAATTTTTTCTTCAAATTTTTATTTAAATTTTAGTTAGTTAACAAATAGTGTAATATTGGTTTCAGGAGTGGAATTCAGTGATTCATCACTTATAGATAATACCCAGTGCTCATCACAAGTGCACACCTTAATACCCATCACCCATCTAGCTCATCCCCCCACCCATCTCCCTCCATCAATCCTCAGTTTGTTATCTATGGTTAAGAGTCTCATAAGAGACTCTTTGTCTCTTATGTTTGTTTCTTTCTCTCTTTCTCCCCCCCTTCCCTTTTGTTCATCTGTTTTGATTCTTAAATTCCACATGAGTGAAATCATATGGTATTATCTTTCTTTGACTTATTTCTCTCAGCATAATACACTCTAGCTCCATTTACATCACTGCAAATGGCAAGAGTTCATCCTTTTTGGTGGCTGAGTAATATCCATTGCATATATACATATATATGTATACACACACACACCTCACATCCTCTTTATTCATTCATCAGTTGGATGTAATTTTTTTTTAAGATTTTATTTATTTGAGAGAGAGAAAAAGAGAGAGCATGAGAGGAGAGAGGGTCAGTGGGAGAACAGACTCCCTGCTGAGCAGGGAGCCCAATGCAGCACTCAATCCTGGGACTCCAGGATCATTACCTGAGCCAAAGTCAGTTACTCAACTGAGGCACCCAGGCACCTCGATGTAATGATTTTTTAAGTCTTAGTTTTTCCTGTGTGTATTCTCCACCCTTTAAAATTCCAAATATTATTTATGCTTTCCACCTCTCCGATAATACCAAATACCAAAAATTATCAAATATTATCAAAGATTTATCAATTCTGTCTTTTTCACTAAACCAGATTTGGTTTTGTTGAACCTTTCTATTGTTTCTTTATTTTCAATGTCATTACTTCACTTCTACTTTTTTCCTATTTTTCCTCTACTTTCTTTGGATTACTCAGTTGTTCTTTTTTTTCTAACTTCTTGAGTTAAATGCCTTGCTTATGATTTTCAGTGTTTCTTATATTCTAATATATGTATTAAGTTCGAATTTTAATTAGAGTTTTATTCCACAGGTCTGACATAGAGTGATCATGTTGTCACTTAAATACTTCATAAGTTCTAGTGTATCTTCTATAACCAATAGATGATTGAATGTATGCTTTTGTTTCCAAAATTACAGGGGATTTTCAGTTATCTTTTTGTTACTATTTTCTAATCTTATTTTATTGTGGTCAGAGAATGAAGACTGCATGCTGTATCTCCTTTGATATTTGTTGAGACTTTATAGACTTACCTGTGATCAATATTTTTATATATTCCATGTAAGCATGAAGAAAATGTATATCCCTATTTCCTTAGGTCATTATTTTCTTTTATTTTCTATAATGACCATGTAATATATTTGCAATTGAAAAAAAAAGTGACTGAATAAAAAGAGCTAATTAGATCATGACTGCAAGACTAAAAAATCTTCAAAGAGATAACAATATTATTATTAAGTAATTACTATATATCAGCTTTCTATGTGCCAACTACTATGATAAGATATTTATATTTGCTATCTTATTTAATCCTTACAACATCCTGTAAGGAAAATACAACTACTACTCCCATTTTTCAGATGAAGAAACAGAAACACAAAAAGATTAGGTAACTTACCAAAGTCATATAGCTAATTAAGAGTGAAGTCTATGGGGGTACCTGGGTGGCTCAGCTGGTTAAGCATCTGACTTTTGATTCAGCTTAGGTTGTGATCTCGGGGTCGTGAGATTGAACACAACAGTGGGCTCTGTGCTGAGTGTGGAGCCTGCTTAAGATTCTCTCTCTCCAAGGGACAGAAGGTTTAATTGAACAAATTATAGCTGAGAAATTCCTTAATCTGGAGAGGGAAACAGGCACTCAAGGCCAGGAGACACAGAGAACACCCCTCAAAATCAATAAAAATAGGTCAAAACCTTGACATATAATAGTAAAGCTTGCATAGTTCAAAGATAAAGAGAAAGTCCTGAAAGTAGCTCATAACAAGAGGTCCTTAACCTACAAGGGTAGAAACCTAAGACTGGCAGTAGGCCTGTTTACAGAGACCTGGCAGCCAGAAAGGACTCGCATAATATAATACATTCAATGTGCTAAACAGGAAAAATACGCAGTCCAGAATACTTTATCCAGAAAGGCTGTCATTCAGAATAGGAGAGATAAAGAGGTTCCAGGACAAACAAAAACTAAAGGAATTTGTGAACATTAAACTACCCCTGCAAGAAATATTAAAGAGGATCCTTTCAGTGGAGAGAGAGCCCAAAATTAACAAAGACCAGAAAGGAACACAGACAATCTCCAGGAACAATGACATTACAGATAACAAAATGGCACTGACTTCGTATCATTCAATAATTATTCTGAATGTAAATGGACTAAATGCTCCAATCAAAAGATATAGGGTATCAGAATGGATTAAAAAAAACCCAAGACCATCTTATATGCTGCTTACAAGAGACTCATGTTAGACTTAAAGACACCTCCAAATTGAAAGTGAGAGGGTAGAGAACCATTTATCATGCCAATGGACATCAAAAGAAAGCTGGAGTAGCTATCCGTATATCAGATTTTAAACCAAAGACTAATAAGTGATGAAGAAGGACACTATATCATAAGTGTCTATCCAACAAGAAGATCTAACAATTGTAAATATTTATGCCCCGAACTTGGGAGCAGCCAAATACATAAACCAATTAATAACAAAATTAAACAAATTCAATATAATAATAGTAGGGAACTTTAACACCTCATTTACAGCAATGGACAGAACATCTAAACAGAAGATCAACAAGGAAACAAGGGCTCTCAGTGACACACTGGACCAGATGGACTTAACAGATATATTCTGTTACATATATTCAGAGCATTTCATCCTAAAGCAGTAGAATACACGTTCTTCTCAAGTGCACATGGAACATTCTCCAGAATAGATCACATACTTAGTCACAAATCAGATCTCAACCAGTATAAAAAGACTGAGATTATACCATGCAACTTTTCAGACCATAATACTTTTATTTTTTTTTAATATTTGCTTTTATTTTTTTTTAAGATTTTATTTATTTTATTTGAGAGAGAGAGACAGAG
>ML106282.1:61391-96837 GCA_003697995.1 Taxidea taxus jeffersonii | reverse complement strand
CGCCAAGCGCACGCCCAGGAAGGCGGGCCCAGAGCTGAGCGCAGCCGCCTGCCGCTGGAAAGTGCCGGGAGCCCGGCGAAACGAGCAAGGCCTCTGGGCGCCGCGAGCTGCAAGTCACTCCCGGAGCCTCCCGGGCCATAGAGCGGGACCTGCCCGCCTAGCTCCCCAGAGCTCCCGGGTGGGAACACACGACGCTGAGGTCCAGGCCCTCGCCGGTCCCCGGCAGCTCCAGGCGCGCTCAGAGCTGGGCCGGGCCCGGCCGCGAAGGGGGGGCCTGGTAGCCCCTTCCCCAGGGCGCGGTCTCCTCCTCCTGCTCCTCCTCGCCAGCTGCGCCGCCAGCTCCCATTGTTCGCCCCGCCCGCCTGGCGACTTCCCGGCGCAGCTCCCGGGGCCTCCCCGGCGCACCTACCTTCTGCTGCCGGCGAGCCATATCGGTGGGCTGCTTGGCGTTGAAGGGATAGGCGATGCAGCGCATCACGAACACATAGAGCTGCAGCCTCTTCTTCCTCTCCTCCTCCTCCTTCTGCAGCCGCTCCAACTCCTCCTTCTCTTTCTCGCTCACAACGGACGGGCTGGGGCTAGAGGGCCGGCCGCCACCGGCGCGGCTGCTGGGCTGCAGCCCCCCGGCCCCAACGCCGCTGCTCGCACCGCTGCCCCCACCGCCGCCCACCCCGGCTCCGGCGCCGGCACCGCCGCCACCCCCAAGCCCCGCGCCGCTAACGCCGCCAGAGCCCTCGCTGGTGCGGCTGGGAGACAGGCGCGCGCCGGACGCGGCCGAGCCGAGAACCTCCTTGCCGCTCTCCTCCTCCACGATCTCATCCGATTCCTCTTCGCTGGACGAAGGGTCCAGCATGGTGGCGCCTGGGAGTGGGGTGGTCCTTGGAGCCCTGGGCTAGGGGTGCAAAAGATGGGGGGCGCTGGAGGCAGCTGGGGGTCGGCTCCCCGGGATGGGTGCTTCTCCCCAAATCAGGGAGCGGGTGCTGCTGCTCAGCCTCCGCCGCCGCGACTGCTTCCTCTGCCCGGAGATCCGGAGCTGGGCTCAGACCCAGGAGCGCGAGGGGAGGAGGGGAAAGGAGAGGTGCGTCCGTGGACCCGAAGTGGGCAAGGGGCAGAATCAATTGCGAGCCCCGAGCTCGCAGCCGGATACCATCTGCAGCCGCTGAAGGAGGCGCCTCCAGAAAAGATGCCGAGTGTTGCAAGCTGTCGGTGCAGCCAAGAGCCTAAGAGGCATCTTGCCGATTGGGGAGGGAGCGGCGCTTACGTGTTTATTGGCTTAACTCTCCCGTGTCCGCTGCGTAAAGGGTGGCTGCAGAAGGCTGGAGCGGAGAGAGCGGGGAGCGGCTGCAAACTCTCAGATCTTCAGTACCGACCCTAACACTTTCCACACTCCTCACCCCCTCCCCTTTGTGGATAATTTCTTTCTTGATCCCCAGTTCTCATTGCCTCGACCTCTGTCACCCTCCCTCGGACAAAAAGTTCTTGGGGGGGAAGGAAGAAATAGACAAACCAGTAATGACTTTTTGTTAGCGAAGAGTGGGCGGTCTGTTTGCAGACACTAAATCCAGAGGTCTAGCGGAGAGGAAGTCGGTGAAATCCCCTACAAGAAAGGAAGAGTTTATCTCCTTTCCCCAAGCTTCTTCACAGCTGGGGCTTGTGGGCAGTGGGGCTTAGCAGCCTGTTTGTCCCACCTGTGTAAACTTTGATTCCAGCAATTCCCACTCATTAAAATAAAGGTGAATCAAATTTTGAATTGATTGGTGTATGGGCCATGTAGCTCAACTACTTAAGTAGAAGCCCCGCCCTTCCCTACCCTGAAAGCTATGATGAATATTTTTCAATTCCAAGAACTGGGAACACTTTATGCTGAGGTAAGCATTCCAGAGAAATAGAAGGGTTTCTGGTTGGTCAGCCCTTTCTCTTTTCTGGCTGTTGGAGGATCTGGGTGGAGTGGGGACCCAGAGACCAGACAAAGACACCCCAAGAACTCAGCGGCATCAACATCCGATATGTTGACTCTGTCTTACTGTCTTCATCCCTGCTTCTCGGTTATCTATTAATTCAAAGGAGCAGATGGTGTCTTCCTTCTCCCAGCTCCTTTCACTTAGGCCAATAAACCCGGCGGACAAGGGAGCTGGCCAGCGTGCTGAATGTAATCAGCGACCCGCAGATGGATTGAAAACAAACCAACACCGGCCACCCTTGGATCTTGGGCTTTCTAGAGACCTTTCTCCACCTCCGCCCACCCCCATCTCCTATATTTATGCATTTTCTAATGTTCGAATTATTCCTAGATACTCGTGGGAGTTATTGTAAAAGTGTAGCATGAATTTAAAGTTTACATCACATCTGTCTTTATGTATTTTCAAATTTACCATGAGTTTTACTGCAGGCTTTGATATTGAAGTGAAAATTTCTCAGTGATCTGAGAACTAAAAAGGGACTAAAAACAACAATTAGCTTCACATTAACTCCAACAATCCTGTTTGAGGTTTTGAATTAATAATACACGTACGGCTTATGTTTCATTTCACCACCACACCCACCTCAAGGACATAACTACTGCAGCCATCACGTATTCTGTATCAATTTAAAACAAATAATCCAGCAATGTGGAAAATTATTACAGTTTTGCTGTCCTCACTTTTTAATGATTGTAAAGAACATCCTTATGTTCAAATCATGTGGTATTGGTTTCCCTGGAACAGAAAACATAGTAGGCCATTCAATCGATAACCTTTATTCAGCACCTTTTTATGGAGTGAACATTATTCTAGTTGCTTGGGGTAAATGGAATTTTTAAAAGACATTCTCTTAAAGAGCCCATAATCTCCTTTGGGAGATACAACATAAACATGTGAAAAAGATTGACAGCACTTATTTCAAGGCAACATATCAACAAATCCAAGTTAGTAAACTGCTAAAAGCTTGTGTGAATGAAACAACTGGGAATGGAATATAATTCTATGTTTCTCAAGAGAGTTAAATTTTAAAGGAAGGAACCATATGAATGAATGGTGAAAAGAGAAGATATTAAAAGTGAAAACATACTTGGCAAAGCCATAGTGATAACACAAGGGACCAGGGAAGGTACAAAGTGTTATGGAGGTGGGGTATGGGTAGGTAATGGGGAAGTGGGGAGAATAAAAGAAGCTGGAATAATATGCATTTGGCTAAGTGGAAGTATCATGTTTAGGGCACAAAAATGAATTAAGTTACCTAGAATACGGTGATTTGAGGAGGGAGTGATCTTGAAGGTCAAACAAAGGCCATGTGCCAGTTAAATATTTCTTCTTTAAACAAGCTTAGGCATTTAAGTATTATCACATTACACCCTGGGAGAAGAGTGACCATGAATTCTGTCTTCAGAACAATTTGGAGCTTCTCAATTGCTATAAAAAAAGTTTTGTTTACTGTTGTATTTTTACAAATTCCTTTGGCATCATGTGGGCTATTTATCCTAATTATATTCATTAAAAGAAAAGTCAGTGTCTATGTTAATCATCTAAACCTATGATAGGGGTATCAAGTGTAACATTGCTCATCTAAATCTAAGAATCTTCTCAATCCCCCCCCACAAGTTTTCAATCAGAGAATTAGACAGATTTTATGAGAAATACTTTAAAATTTTTTTAAATGGTGTGTATTCTTGTCTTTTAAAGTGTGCATCCTTTCAAAGGTATATTTTATCTTAGCTAAAAGTTAATTCAAAGTCCTTGGGGAATATCATAGCTCTTTGCTACTGCTGAAGATAAGATATGCCAACCAGAACTCCTTAGACATTTAAACCAAGAGTCATAGCTTTCTAGATACAAATTTTAATGAACAAGAATGAAAATAACCCCAGAACACACCCAAAGGGTCTTAATATTTGTTTACCTTTTGTTAACACCCATGTTCTTACTTTTAAAAATATAATTCTACCACAGATTCTGATACAGACAACTAGCCATATTCTCAACTAAGTTATTTTTAGAACCTTCCATGTTTGCCCCTACCTCCAGTTCTGCTTTATAGGAAACTTAAATAACCTCAAGGTGATGGAACAAATTTTAGTCAGCCATCTGGAGACCATATCACAAAAGCAGAAGTTATAACACTGATCTTTTAAAAATCCTATCCACTAAAAGCAAAGTCTAGGGTAGATGGAAACAACTGAAACATTAACCCAGGGTTTTCTCATCTAGACCATTTTCCTCTGAAGTGTTTGCTGTGATCATGTAAAAGGCCACAAGTATAAGGAAATATCAGTCATTGGCAATTGATAGACATTTGGGTGAAAAACAATCACTTTTGTATGCCACTTATATAACAATCAAATAACACTGAGTTTAACGGCCATTTTAATGTTTTTGTTTTTTACTAAAGGATAGTTTGATCGAGTTTTTTTTTTAATCTCATAACAAATTCCATATTATCTAGATGTAATCATCTCATAATCATCTTCAATCGATATTTCTTTTATTTTAAAATTTTTAGAAATAACTCCCAAGCACCAAAACAGAAAAATATGAACCTTATGGAATGCCTATATCAAGTTAAATGCTTGGGCTCTCAACATAGGCAGTTCTGCCTCTGCCACATAACAGCAGAGTTATTCTGAGAAAATTACCTAATGACTCAGACTCAGTTTCCTCATCTATAAAATGAGGGACAACTGTACTGACTTCCTTTGGAATGACAGGAAAATTAAATTAAATTTTTAATTAAAAATATCTTACAACAAACTAAAAATAGAATTACCATATGGTCCAGTAATTCCACTACTGAGTTTTTTACCCAAAGAATATGAAAACATTAATTTGAAAAGATATATGCACCCCTATGTTCACTGCAGCATTATTTATAATAGCCACACTATGGAAGCAGCTCAAGTGTCCATCGATAGATGAATGGATAAAAAAGATGTGGTACAGGGCGCCTGGGTGGCTCAGTGGGTTAAGCCTCTGCCTCTGGCTCAGGGTCTTGGGATCAAGCCCAGCATGGGCTCTCTGCTCAGCAGGGAGCCTCCTTCCCCCTCCAGCTCTGTCTGCCTCTCTGCCTACTTGTGACTTCTCTGTCAAATAAATAAATAAAATCTTTAAAAAAAAAGGTGTGGTACATATATACACAACGCAATATTATTTAACATAAGAATGCGATCTTGTCATTTGCAATGACATGGACAGAACCAGAAAATATAATCCTAAGTAAAATAAGTCAGTCAGAGAAAGACAAATACTATTTTATTTTAACTCATATGTGGAATTTGAGAAATAAAAGAAAGAAAGAAAGAGAGAAAGGGAGAAAGAAAGAAAGAAATAGACAAACCAAAAAACAAAACTAAACAAAAACAAAAACAAACCAAAAAAATCCAGACTTTTAACTAAAGAGAACAAAATGATAGTTACCCAAAGGGAGGCCAGTGGGGAGATGGATGAAACAGGTGATGGGGATGAAGAGTACACTTACCATTTATTATATTATTTATATTATATATATTATAAATGTATATTATTTATATTATATATATCATTATTTATATTATTATAAATAATATACAGAATTGTTAAATCACTAAATTGAACACCTGAAACTAATACACAGTGAATGTTAACTATATTGGAGTTAAAATTTTTTAAGTATTTTTCAATAGATTTTAGGTTTAAACTTTTTATTTCAACTGGTAGGAAGACTTTTAACAAATGAGATGACCAGAACTTGGGCACAAATAATCAAAGTGAAAAACAACATTAAAGATACCAAGTAATCCAGGAATAGATCCTTACATAATAGAATATTTGCCTATTTATTTCATTGATCCCTGCCTTGTTT
Source organism: Taxidea taxus jeffersonii (assembly GCA_003697995.1). Lineage (NCBI taxonomy): Eukaryota > Metazoa > Chordata > Mammalia > Carnivora > Mustelidae > Taxidea > Taxidea taxus. Next base: position 91,026 of record ML106282.1, on the reverse strand, counting down.
TGGATAGTATTTTCAGGGACTTAGAAAATAGTTTATTTTCTTTGAGAAAACTATTCTTCATCATTCTCTTTTTTTTTAAAGATTTTATTTATTTATTTGACAGACAGAGATCACAAGTAGGCAGAGAGGCAGGCAGAGAGAGTGGGGGAAGCAGACTCCCCGCTGAGCAGAGAGCCCGAGATGCTGGGCTCCATCCCAGGACCCTGAGATCATGACCTGAGCTGAAGGCAGAGGCTTAACCCACTGAGCCACTCAGGTGCTCCTTCGTCATTACTCTTTATCATATGATAATTCTTTTTTTTTGACAGACAGAGACCACACAAGTAGGCAGAGAGGCAGGCAAAGAGGGGAGGGGAGAAGCAGGCTCCCTGCCGAGCAGAGAGCCCCATGCGGGACTCGATCCCAGGACCCTGGGATCATGGCCTGAGCCGAAGGCAGCAGCTTAACTCACTGAGCCAGCCAGGTGTCCCTATCATATGACAATTCTTACTAAAGTGAAATGAAGTAGGTTAGGATGGAATTAAAGTGCAATCAAAAGGCTAAAAGTAATAAAATCAAGCCACACAAAAACAACTTCTTTCACTCCAGGCAATAAAACATGTTTTAGAATGATAAATAATACTACTTACAGGAATTGGTTTTAGAAAACCACCTAATTAGTTAAGATAAAAAAAAGAAAAACGCAACAACATATTTTACAATAAATATTTGACTTGAATTCTGAAAATGAACTATTCACAAGGGTAATCACATTTTCTTACATATATAGTTTCTTTTAATAGAAGTGGGAGCTAGATGTGGTACAGATTGAAATGCAGTTTATGCTGGTGTTTACATGGACTAAAAGAACTGAGTCTTTTGCATTCACATGGACATAGTGACATGCCAGCGAAGAGAAAAAAAAGATCCATATATCTTTTGCTATGTAAGATATTAGGTAGCTAATTTACCCGATATGTCAAATTCTCCAATTTGGAGAATGGTAAGTGCTGGTACCATTATGTCTTGACCTTCTCAAAAAGATTTTTCTGGGTTGATTATCTGGGTTATATTTAATTGTTTTCACAAACTACACTGGCTTTAGACTGCGATGTTTTCTGAGGACTGTAAGTAGGAATGACTGAAATCAGGGTGTTTTTATATTAACAAGTTTGTTTTCAGTCTTAAATAATTGAAAATAACATGATTCTTCAATTTTGGCTACTTTAAAACACATGAGTCTTTGGGTACCTTATCTTTTGGAGGAGGAAAGTAAATAGGAAAAAAACAAGAGGTTAGGAAAGGTTTGATGAATGAAGGGAAAGTAAGTAAAAATGTAAGCATAGGTCCTGATCAAGGGAGTCCTGATACTACCACCTAGGTCAGGGTTCTATAAGGATAAACATATTGGGAGAAATGATCTAAATTAGATCCAGTTATCTACATGCCTAACCAAACTAGAAAAGTTCGTATATTAAGGCCTAGGCTTTGCTCATAAAAGTGTCCTTTTTCCCCTTCTTCTTAGGCTGACACTCTCTGCTTCCTTAGTAGGGTCCACTATTCCAGGCCATTGTCTATAAGTGCACCCCTGTCATCAATAGGGACATCCTGCCTGGTGTGTCCCCAAAAGAATATTTTGGGAGATGCTGACCTTCTGTTATTTTTCACTGACAAGTTTACCTAATGATTTACCATGAGGAGCAACGAACTCTTATAAGAACCTAAGGGTCCTTTGTGACAGGATTTGGTATACTCCCACCGCGTACTTATGAGTGTACAATCCTTTCCTTTCATGGTCCTTCATTCTGTATGGCTCTTGGGAGAGACATGCAAATAACAAATACAGATGAACATCCCAATGTCACTGTGGTGATTCCTGGGCCAGGGCTTAATACTCCCCCTGCACAGAACTCCGATAATGCTCAAGTGAAACATAGATTTTAGGCTTTGTATCTAAGCAGAATCTTCACCTTCATAATCCAGAATTCATATTTTGATGTATTATCACTTTCTGGCAAGTTTCAAGATACAGGAAGCTGAAATTACAACTGATACCATTAGGCATGCCTGAAAACAAGAGATAGTCATGCCCCAAGATTGCTGGCCTTGAATCCACTCACCCCAGTCACATGGAAAGGGAAAATAGAAGAGATACATGGGTGTTAAAGCTCTTCAATGCAGAGTGACCTGCCCACTCATAAACATGCCTCCATTGGCATATATCATCTAATAAATCTGTTTAATAAGCTCTCTTCTTGAAGAGGAGATAGAAGTAGGAAAACATGCTTTTCTCCCTGCAAGATCATAACCCAAGCTATCACCTTTCACCAAGTAGCTGAGGCGCTCAGCTCCCAGATTATCCTGGCAACCAAGAATCTAGATGAACCTCTGTACTTGTTGTTTTTTTTTAAATATTTTATTTATTTATTTGACAGACAGAGATCGCAAGTAGGCAGAGAAGCAGGCAGAGAGAGGAAGGGTGAAACAGGCTCCCCGCTAAGCAAAGAGCCCCATGCAATGCGGGGCTCGATCCCAGGACCCTGAGACCATGACCTGAGCCAAAGGCAGAGGCTTTAACCCACTAAGCCACCCAGGCGCCCTCCGTACTTGTTTTTTAAGAGTGAGTCTCTACCAGGTATATTTATTTGGAATTCTGGCACTCTTCTTGGCAATGTATTTGAAGGAGAAAATGAGCTTAGAAACAATGTGTGTGCTTAGGACAAAGTCAAGCCCACAGTAAGCTTCTGATAAACGCCAGAGGAGATGGCGATGCTATTACAAAATTTTATTGCAAATAAAAAAGCTAAGCCCCGTTTTTTGTTGTTGTTTTGTTTTGTTTGGAAGAAAGGAAGGGGACATGGTTTGCTAAGGCTAGTGAAAAACCTCCTGCCCCTCAAGAGAAAGGCACCTTAGCACTGGGAAGCTGTGGTAGGCTATGAGAGTCAACACCAGAGGGACAACACAGTTCTTGGAAGGACTGGGTGTTGTATTCCTCCAGTGTAGATTTAATACCCCATCCCTACCCCTGTTCTACCCATTCTGATATTTTGGTCTACTTTTACATTTTTAGAAGTTATACCAGCATAAGAAGGAGAGTTAAGTGAAAGATGAGGCAAAGCATAAAGCTTGAAGAGTTGGCTAGGACTTTAAAGAGAGCCCTTGGTGTGTATTTGAACAGGCATATCAACTGCCATAGAGATACTCTCCTTCATTTCCTTGCAGGGCATTATTATTTCATGCCATAAAATGACCATATACAGACTTCCCCCAAATTAGTGAAAATCAATATGCATTTCAATCAAATCATCATAAGAAATGCAATAAATGTTTAAAGACTCTTCTGCACTCAAAGTCAACCTGCAGTGGAGAAACTGCAAAAATTTAGACCTAAATCATAAAGCCTTATCTTTCTTTGCATTATTATTTATACAGCACAACAAAATGGGACTCCTGTGAGTCATCAGCACTTTTTTGTACTGTCAGCCATTAAAACGTTAAAACAGCACATTTACCCTGCAGTGGCCATAACCCATTTGATTACTTCAGAAAATGTGTGGGAAAGGAAAACAACACATGTGTGATGATGCCTTTAGGCAACAGGTTGAGTAATCACATGAAACTGAGTTATCATTTGTTTTCCCACCCATACACATGCATAACCTCCAGTGACTTGACAGCCAGTGGGAATGACGTCATGGAGTAACTTCGTCATGGGCTCAATCATGTATTCAGGGCTATTGAGGACAACTGAGTCTTGGGTTCCCTGCTGACATCTTACTAGTTGGGTGATGAAAACTAATGAATGTTCAAATTATGCCCATATTCATTATATAAAATATATGACTTTAAAATTAATTTCTCAAAGGAGAAACTAGTTTTGGGATGCCTGGGTGGCTCAGTGGGTTAAGCCTCTGCCTACGGCTCAGGTCATGATCTCAGAGTCCTGGCTCTCTGCTCAGCGGGGAGCCTGCTACCCCCTCTCTCTCTGCCTGCCTCTCTGCCTACTGGTGATCTCTCTCTCTGTCAAATGAATAAATAAAATCTTAAAAAAAAAAGAGAGAGAGAGAAACTAGTTTTAAAAAATGGGGAAAACCATAGTCTCACAAGGGTTTTGTTTTGTTTTTTAACCTAAGTTTGCCCAGGTTAACTGGCATCTAGGGGATAAAGGCAAACTTCTAATATCTCCATATCAAATTTATATTCCATAGTTACTGATATAGTCCCAGGGTCAAATATTTGGGGGTCTTGTTTTGTTTTGTTTTGCCTCATAATTACCTTTGTTATTGCCATGTTTGTTTGGGGTTTTTTGTTTATTTGTTTTTTGAGCTCTTATAGACATGATTCACTGGGTAAAACATGTCTAGGTACCTCCTATTTTATTAACTGAGCTGTTTCTAGAAAGAAAGAAGATACTCATACCAAGAATCTAAAACACCAAATTTTGCATTTAAACTTAGATTCAAATTCTGGTTATACCAGCTATGTGCCCAGGGAAAAAAGAGAGTGACTTCTCTGATCTTCTTCTTCTACCTTTAAATTGGCAATGAAAGTACCAATAAGGCAGAGGATTTTTATGAAGATGAATCAAGTTCATGCCTCTAAAATGCTTACCACAATATCTAGCACATATCATAAAATGAAAGCAATGATCAACATTATACAGGAATTTGTGTCCCACTGACTGGGCAGATCAAAAGATGAGATATGTCTAGCATTTGCCTTCTGCAGAGAGGACAGGTCCTATTGGAGAAATTTGTACAAAAATTCCACTTTGTTACCAAGAACTTTACCTTCCATCCCGAATAAAGTACTTCACTTGAGATAGCTTATACAAATACACGAAATTATCATTATATATTTTGTCAAAATTCATCTCAAGAAGAACTTTTTTTTGCCAAGTGGCCACTAAATAAGGATGTTATAACCAGACTTGTAATGAGGTTGACATTCCTGGAAGAAAAAAGAAAGAAAAGGCCATTCAAACATCGCTTTTTGAGGGCTTAGCTAAATAGCTTTCAGAAAGAGCTTCCACTAGCTTGTATTTGCATAACAAAAAGATCCCCCCACCTTCCTATAGTCTTATTTGCAGATCCCAAATAGAATATTTATTAAAGTCTAGATGCAATTAAGTCTTTTGTGAAATTTGTGTTTGATCATGAGTAAGGGTGAGTCAGAAAGTCTGTGAACATAAAGTCTGTGGAACATAAAGGGAAGTATACAAGAAAGCATTCTTATCTTATATTTAGCAATAACATTCAAATGACAAAAAAAGAGAGAAGATTTTAGAGTAAGATGAAGTTTTCCATTGAGTGCATTCACTGCTAATCTTGGTTTCTTTGTTTATTGCTCTCATTAATTCAACTAACATGCTAGATGTTGGAAGATTTGCTTATAAAATGGTGATGGGGAAGGTAGTCTTTGCCCTAACCTAATCTGTCTGGATTCTGAAAGTGCTTTTGTATGAAAGGAAAATATAGTCAGTCCTCAAATAGTAATATGTGTTTCATTAACATAACAAAAAAGTGTTTTAGATTACTACAAGAAGATGCCATAAAATTCTAAGCTTTTTTATTTCACTCCAGAAACATAAAAGAAAGTCTGTTTTCACCTTCATTATTGTTCTGAATTAGGATTTTTTTTTTTTAAGTCTTTATTTTACTATGAGTATTTCAAAGAGGTGGTTCCTCTGGAAAGGTATGGGGGTCGTGGGTGTCAAACTGTGATTTTGTTTTTGTTTAGCCTAAAGAGGTCTTAAACTAATCAACTAATTTGTCCATAATCCCATGGACAACAGAGCAGAGTTATGCATTTGGACAGTATGACCAAGTAAGGGAGAATAAATTTCCTTTTACTATGATTTTGTAGACTTAAACTTCCCAAAGTAATTTTTTTGCCATCTGACCTTATTTTCTTTTGCAAAGGCCAAACAAATCAACTTGAGAGAAAAAGGGAAGGAAAACAATAATCTGTGTTTTCATTTTCCTAGATTATTTGATTCCCTGGTAGGTTTGTCTCACTTACTTATCATCATACCGAAATATTCATAATTTAAAAGTTGGCAGGAAATGAGACTACAATCCTTCTGTCCCTGTTGGAACATATCAGGGAATCAGGATTTTCTCTTATCCCAGAGATTCCTTTCAGCATGAGCCAATTTTCAAGCCTGGGGAGGCAAAATGACAAGAATTACATGTGAAACATTACAATAAGCCAAGAGTTCTGGTGGATGCACTCTAAAACTGTGTTCCAGAACCTCAAAGGCATTCCCATTCTGTTCATTAAAATGTGGATGTGTTTTTAACCACTGGGACCAGCATCACTTGTCATTTAAGTTAGATGTTGTGAGCCGAGGCTCCGGTAATCCTTATCATTTATGGCAGGTATACAGGGACTTCTAATAACACTTGTTAAGTAACTTTTGACTTTAGAGTTCAATTATTTTTCCATTGATTTATTAAAGACACATTGAGGCCCTATTATGTACCAGCTTCTGTGTTAGATCTTCAGCCAAGTGTTTTGCTTCTAACGGACTCACAGTATATCTCGGAATATAGGCAATAGAAGAAAAATGATAATGTCCTCTGGAAGGTTCAAGAATAGATCTACCGGCCTTCGATGTTATAGGATCAGCTAGGAGGATCACTTAGGCTGTAAAAACCAGATAAGGAATTAGAAAAGCAGAATTGACAACAGGCTATAGTCCAATATGTTGGAAAGGTGGAAAATATACCAAAAAGGGTGATCTGGGGGAGAATCTCTATTGTGAAAAATGTCTCTATGATAGTGACAGAAAGGATTCGAGGTGATACCTTTTAAAAGGAGAAGGGGAACACAGAGGGATTTCTGGGCAGGGTGAACTATATGAGGAGAGGCTCAAGGGCAAAGAGCAGAATTGTATATGGAAAAGTCTGCTCAGATATTGGAATCAGGCCTGGGTTCAAATCCCTACTCTGTCACTCTCTAGTTAATACTGAGATAATCTATGCAGAAATTTCCTAGAGCATTTGAAGCTACTCACAACATGCCTTGTTATTCTATTTTTAATTCAGACATCCATTGTTAGCTTTAGAGAATTCTAAGATCAAGTAACCTTGAAATTTGCCCTATCTGGGGAATAATAGTAACGATCACAATGATAAATGTTGTTGATGATAATAATGATGATGAACACAAGGTCCATTCATGGGGTGCTGCTTAATGTGTGCAGACAATAAGGGCTTTATGTGTTTCCTCTCTTTCTCTCTCTCTCTTTTTTTTTTTTTTTTGCTAACAATTGCCTCATGGTCTTGATTTGAATTTGTGCTCTGAGACACTTCAGTACACTATAGGGTAGATGAGCTTCTAGGATTGCTTCTTGCTTATAGTTTGGATTCTAGTCATTATAAAGGCTATCTGTATCATAGTAACCTGGATTCAGACCCTGGCCACAACAGCTGGTAAATCCATGTGTCTTGGGCAAGTCACTTAATGCTTCAGGTCACAAGTTTCCTTTGTTATGATATTTTCTTCATAGGATCATTCTAAGGACTAAAAGTAAGGGTCAAGAAATGTATCCACTAGATCTCATCATAATCATCTTATAGCTTTTTCCCCCATATTCCTGATAAATACAACAACTATCAACAAGAGCATAGGTCAGGACTCTCCTATTGATTTTTCTTTTTCAATCTTCTTACTTTAAGGGGGAGGGGGCCTCCTGAATAAAGATATTTGATCTTGTGGGGTCAGTCATTTTGCTACTTTTTTACTCTTTCCATGAGAGACCATTCAAATACCATTATAGACAACTCTGGTCTTACCCTGCCTGCTCCTTAGAAAGGTACTTTGGTTCAATTCACATCTGTTAATAATTTTCTACTCCATAACCCATTAATAATTTCTAGTATCTATTCCCCATCCTTTCCAAATTCTAGTTAAGAAAACTTGAAACGTTTTTCATTTTTCCTTTGTCCCTCCTATGGACATTAATTAGCCTCAGAGCTCAGAAGAGATGACTGTAAAATAACCACTGTCCCCATTACCAAAATGCAGTTTATGGTCTGTAAAAAAAAAATTTCTCATGGCATGCTGCTATCATGGGTGGCACAAGGGACAGCCAAACCTTTAAAGTCCACAAGCAGCACTGACCACAAATTTCATGAAACTGAATGAGTTGAATTTGGAAAGAAAATTAGAGCTTCTAGAATTGCTTAGATCTTTCGCTATGAACTAGGGAAGAACAGGACCTATTACTCTGACAATGAGGTGGGAAGAAAAATGCAGAATTATGTGACTTCTGACTTTTCTTACCCCCTCTCCATTTGAATACTGCTTCCTCTGGACATCAGAGGGCATTAGAAGGCCCTACTTTGGGGGTACCTGGGTGGTTCAGTTGGTTAAGCAGCCAACTCTTGATTTCAGCTCAGGCCATGATCTCAGGGTCCTGAGATGGAGCCCTGCGGTGGGCTCCGTGCCTGGCAGGGAGTCTGCTTGAGATTCTCTCCCTCTCTCTCCCTCACTGCCCCTCCCCCTACTTATTCTCTCCCCCACCTCATTCAATCTAATAAATAAATCAATCTTTTTTTAAAAAAAGCCCCTACTTTGCATCTGCTTATGGCAACTCAAAACATCCGCTTTGTGCTGTGGTTTTCAAATTTTAGTGTGCATAAAGGATGCCTGGAAATAATCTTGAAGATGGAAATTTCTGGAGGTGTCTGGGTGGCTCAGTGGGTTAAAGCCTCTGTTTTTGGCTCAGGTAATGATCCCAGGGTCCTAGGGTTGGGCCCTTCATTGGGCTCTCTGTTCAGCAAGGAACCTGCTCCCCTTCCTCTCTCTCTCTGCCTGCCTCTCTGCCTACTTGTGATCTCTGTCAAATAAATAAATAAAATCTAAAAAAAAAAATGGAAATCCCCCTAGTTTTTGATGTATTAGGTCTGTGGTAGGTTTCTGGAATATGCATATTTGTCAGTTGCCCTTGGAAGAACTGGTGCAAATAGTCTATATCTTCCCTTTGAGAAATATACCTTAGTGAACTTTCATTCCTATGACATAAGGATAGAGGAGATAAGATATGGCTCTCAAATTATTGCTTGTACAGGAAATGCTGAATTGAACATGAAAGAAAGATATTTTCTTCTACATAGGTAGTAAAGAGAATCCTTGGGGGAAAAACAACCAGAATGGGGTCTTAATGACAGTATCATTCTGAGAGAGTTAGAATGAGGAAATACCCAAGCCTAAGAAAATTACATTGTCTGCAAATCATAACCAGTCCTGAAGGGTCTGCCTTCTTCTGAAGATTGGTTTCCTCTCCCTCTCCTCACCACTCAGCCCCAGGATAATCTCAACAGCCACTCCCAGAGGCTTCCCTGTTCTGTTCCAAGTTGTTCTCGGCACTCCAGACCTTACTTCTTAGTCTCTGGGTTCCAGGTTTCAGTTTGATAGAAACAGGATGTGAACACCAGATGGATCCCTCTCAGCAACTGGGCTCCTAGTTCTCCTAGTCTTCCTCCACTCAAGGAGGAAACCACTGTGCACAGTACTCAGGCAAATCACCTCCCAAGTACACTAAGGCTTCTGTCTGACTCTGTTTCAAACATGGAAAAATGAGTCAGGGCCCAGACCAAAATTTTCTTCTGGGTGCTGCTCAATGGGAAGTGTATTTTAAGAAGGGAAAGCTATTTTTAAGGATGACTTTTATTAGTCTATTGATTCCAGACCCAGAAATGGGTCAGCTCTCCTCCTGTGCTGCTAACGGTATTTTTGAGAAGTCATTAAATAAATGCAAAGTTGGGGGTGGGGGGGGAGGGGTGTTGGGAGAGGGTGGTGGAGTTACATTATATGTTTAAATTAAAAAAAAGAATATAATCCATTTGAAATTAGGAAAATGTATGCCCATACAAATATTAAAATAAATAATAAAAGTTTTTTAAAACTTTTTTTAAACTTTCAAAAGTTTAAAAAAAATAAATAAATGCAAAGTCACTAATTTGCCACTTGGAGTCCTGACCCACTCTTATGCTCTGCCAAGGATAAGAGATGATTTTGTTCTTAGCCTATTTTGCTGTCAGCCTATTTTCCATTCACTGAGAATCTCTGACCTGTCCATCCCAGGTGAGGCAGTCAGGAGCCCCAGCGGGATTCTCAGACTCAATCTACAGTTATTTTAAGAATTTAAATTACATAAGCCAGGCCCTTTTTTAGAAATACCTTCTTAGGGTCAGCCCCACACAAGACATCATTAAAACTGTTGCCATGAGCATGTGAGTGACTTTTGCCATTCAGTGTTTAATGACTAGGGCTCCAGCGGCTGTTACCGTGAGAAGGTGGGTACAGGTCATCTGGTCTTTACTCCTAGAGAGTTGCTGGGAACAACACTCCTAGCACTGAGGAGATGGCAGAGGGAACACTGGTGACAAGAAACAGAAACTCAACTCAAACAAGTTTAAGCAAGGAAAGGAAAGTATGGGCTCACCAACCTAATCCAGCAAAAGAGCTTTGGGCACAGCCGGTCTGGAGCTCTAGAGAAGTTAAGTCATCAAGACTCAGTCCCAGTTTCTTTCAGTTCTGCTTTGCTTTGTGTTGACTTTACTCCAGGTTAGGTCTTCTCCATGTAATGTCCCTGGCAATTCCAGACAATGTCCTTACTGTGTAAGTCCTTTGGAAAGAAATGCATTCTTTTTTTCCCCAAGAGTTTCCCAAAAGTTTTGACTTGAACTTCATTACCTTGATTTGGGCCAAATGTCATGGATGCTCGATTGCCATGGCCAAGGGCACACAGTGTTCTGATGGGGTAATACAAAATCACGCCCCCACTCTTAGAGTCGGAATCACCTACCAAAGGACATGAATTGTGATGGAAAGATGTGGCTCTCCAAGGGAAACAAATGTTTGGTCTCAGAAGAAAATCAGTGGAGGTTGGAGAGAAAGAAAAACAACCCTAAGACATGCAACTTGATTAGACAAAACAAATGATGATTTTGAGTCTCCTGATGGACTTCTGGATTTGGGGAAACACCCACTACACCCAGAGCACTCACATTCCCAAATCTCAAGTGGCCCCTGAAATATGGCCAAGAGAAGAGGAGCAAAAAGCAAACCCTGTCAGGAAACCACTTACCTGTCCTGCCAGAGAGTTCAGTGTAGAAGGGAAAGTTTGGTCCACTTCTAGCTTTATGTATCACACGATGTCATTCAATAAGAGAAAAATTGCTATTATTTAGTGTCTACCATATGCCAAGTGCTGTGTTGGGTGTTACACACACACACACACACACCCATGCACACATACACGTACAGCAAATACAGCTGATCTCTATATACTATTTAGATTCATACTGCTGGTCTCATTGGATAGGGAGCCTGAAGGCACAGCAGTGGTAAGAAACTTCTTGAGGGTAGGAAATATATCTTGTTCATTTCTACATCCTTATTATTTCACTATATTCTGGGTATTATGTAAAGTACTTTTAAAATCTTCATTCATTTAATCCTTATAAGTACCCTATGAAGTGGTTATTGTTTTTAATCTGTTTTACAGACAACAAAACTGAGGCACAGAGAGGTTACACAGACAGTAAATGGAAGAGTTGGGATTCAAACCCAGGTAGTTAGACAACACAGCTTCTCCTAAAAAGTGCACTAATTCTTTTTTTTTTTTTTTTTAAGATTTATTCACTTATTTTTTGGGAGGGGGAGAGCTAAGGGAGGGCCACAGAAAGAGAAAGAGAGAAGCTTAAGCACACTCTGCACTGAGTGCAAAGCCTGACTTGGGCCTTGATACAGGGCTTGATCTGATGACTCTGAGATCATGATCTGAGCCGAAACCAAGAGTCAGATGCTTAACTGACTGTGCCACCCGGGTGCCCCCAAAATGTATTAATTCTTGTTAATCCGAACATGGAAATAAGGATCTAGCCCCTTGACTCACAGTTTTGACAAAACCATACAGCAGAGAGATAGATGTTCTATACCTGTACTGTCTAATATGTTATTGGCCTCATGTGGCTATTTAAATGGAAACTAAATGAAATTAAATTAAAATTTAGTTTCTGAGTTTCCTGTCACATTCCAGGTGCTCAAAAGCCACATGCGGCTAGTGCAGATGGAAAACAATTCCATTTTTAAGAAAAAAATTCTCTTGGGTGAGTAGTAGATGAATTCTAAGTGCCATTTCCAATCTTGATATGGGGAATGGGAACTGACTGGTTTTGATAGAGCGTCCCTACCGACCATGCTGTCTTCTCTTCCCCATTCTTAATCCATTCCCTCCTCACAGTGAGCAGCCATGCTCTTCCATGTCCACTCCCTGTACACACTATCTGCCCTGGGCCTCTCTACACTCACATAAGGCAGGAATGTAGAGCTCTGAACTCCCACCCCTTCTTTAGGTTCTACTGGATGTTTTAAAGCAGGGACCCTGGCTGCACTGTTGGCAGGAAACCCTGGCAAAGCTGGGGCTGGACATAAAACTCTGGTTTTGATATCCTAAAAGATACTGCCTCTGTGGTGAAAAGTCCAGTCTTTGGAGACATACAGACCTGGGTTTGAATCCCAGATCACCACATACCTATGACAAGCCCTCGGATAAGTGGTGTGGCACTCTGATCCTCACCTATAAAATTGAGTTCATACCATATTAGCATTGATGTCTTTGATATAGCAAGAACTGGCAGCTACTGAGGTCACTGTTATGAGGATTACAGAGCAGGTGACCCATAGTTCTCCATTCTTCAGGGTCACCTTTCTGTTTAAAACCAACAAGACAATATCCTGAGTCAATTCTCAAAGGACCATGATCTTTTCCCTAGATAATTTCTGGGACATGCTAAAATCAGTTTTGGAGACTTTATAGTACCCCTCAAATCCCTCTTTGCCCTGGAAGACATCTTCAGAGCAACATGGGTAACTGTACCGTCTTATAATCTGTTTCCCTCGTTTCATTCATTCCAAGAATGAACACAGGCCTTTCTTTTAGCCCTTCAAAACGCAATGACAACTAGGTTGTGATATTTAACAGATTAAGGGATTTATAAAGCAGAAAATGAACATTTAATAGTGGATAATAATTATTACTGTTTTTAGTGTTTGTACATTACATGCTTCCACATGGGTCTCCCAGCCCTCTGATCTATCGTCATGTTATAAGGGCCATCCAACCTCCTTCACAGGAGAATTGTTTTGACCATGACCTTGTTATCCATGGCTTAAGGCCAGAGCTTTCCCTTACCCCAGAACTAGACAGAATAATCCTGTTCCAGCCCAGCCCAATACCAACTGGCCTCCACACTTGTTCTGGGAAGACTGATTCAGATAAATAACTTCTACTTCCTAATCTTGAGGACAATAGACAGAATGCAAGATGACATGGCAGCTAGTGAAAGGCCAAGACAGGGGAATACATCTGCTGATCCCTTAACTCCCCAAACCCATATACTTCATCTCAAAGTAGGCTGAAGGAAATTTCTCTACTTCCATCCAGTCTTATTTGCTACTCTTTGGTCTCTCGGTTTGTTCTGGGCTGCAGAGTGATCAGGAGTTCATGTGGTGCTCACCCTGGACCTGTGTAGGTGCCTGGGGCTCCTGAGCATTGGCTTCCTGTTAAAGGATTCACAGACTGAATCTCATGTTTTCAACCCTTTCCTGTAGCTTTGATTTCTGCAGCCAGTACCAAGGCCCCTTTTTATTTCTCAGAGTCAGGGCAAATGGGCCATAACAAGAACAGAGAGCTCAGGAGAGGAAGGCAAGCAGCTACTGAGTGGAAGGAAATGCTTAAGTGATCTCAAGAGCTAGTGCTTCCTTAAGGAATTAACCACATTCAAGTGGCACTTTCCAAGTTACAGCTTTCATTTATTGAGAGCTCACTATACACCAGGCATTGTGCTTTCTTATACTTTGGAAGGCAGGATCCAATCTCAGTCTCAAATTGGTCATGAAAGTAGGTATAGTATTATTACCCTTTTAGGAAGCTCAAGTTCAGAAGGCAAGTAATAGGATCAAGATGATCCAAAAGTAATCAGGAAAGCCATAGTCAAGAGGTTGGTTGACTCCACAGTCCATGTTCACAACTTCTTTTTGTGTTAGAGAGGGAGAGAAGTGCCTGGATAGCTCAGTTGATTAAGCATCTGAGTCATGATTTCAGGGTTGTGACATTGAGCCCCCATGAGGTTTAACACTCTGTGGGAGTCTGCTTCTGTCCCTCTGCCCCTCCCCTGGCTTGTACACACACATGTTCTCTCTCTCTCTAAAATAAATGGGTAAATTTATTTTAATGTTTCTTTTTTTAAGGTCTTATTTATTTGAGAGAGAGAGAGAGGGATCACAAGCCAGGGGGAGGGGTAGAGGGAGAAACAGAATCCCCACTGAGCAGGGAGCCCAACATGGGGCTCCATCCCCTGAGCCAAAGGCAGATGCTTAACCGACTGAGCCACCTAGGTGCCTCATAAACTTCATTTCTTATACCGGCTTCAGTGTTCTCCCACATGTGTTATTTTATTGAATGCTGTGAGGTAAAGAGGCCAGGGACAGCATTAGCCCCATTTTGCTGAAAGGAAATGGAAACTCAGAGAGTTTACATGATTTGTTCAATGTTACTTAGATCTCCTGAGTTCTAGCCCAACTTGTTTCTGTTATACTGAACAGAAGTGGCTGAGCTAAGTTCCAGCTACAGTTTTAGAACATAAATTTGTCTCCACTGTGCATTTGGAAAGTCACTGTGCATTTGGAAAGTCACTGTGCATTTGGAAAGGCTAATCTGTCTTCATAGGTTTCTGTTGAGGTATAACATCAATAATCATAAAGGAATTGATATTAATTATAAGGAATCTAATATTCCAACTGGGTTCCAATTTAAGAAAATGACCTCACCTTTTCCCAGTAAACCATCTTGGGATCAAAAAGTGCTACAGTGACCTACAGATAATGGCTTTCCTTTTGTTATTTGTATTAACCCTAATGAGTTATTTAGAAAACAGCTATTTCGAAAGGTCCCTGCCCTGCCCCATCCCCAACAAAAGAAGGATCCAGTCCATCAGTCCTTCCTTTCTTCCTCCCTCCCTCCCATCCTCCCTTCCTTCCTTTCCTTCCCTTCCCTCCCCCTTTTCCTTTTCTTTTCCTTTCCTTTCTCCTTTTCTTTTTTTTTTTTTAAGATTTTATTTATTTATTTGACAGACAGAGATCACAAGTAGGCAGAGAGGCAGGCAGAGAGAGTGTGGGGGAAAGCAGGCTCCCTGCTGAGCAGAGAGCCCAATGTGGGGCTTGATCCTAGGACCCTGAGATCATGACCTGGGCCGAAGGCAGAGGCTTAACCCACTGAGCCACCCAGGCGCCGCCTCTTTGCTCCTTTTAAGAAAAATTTTTACTTATTTTTATTCTTTTTTTTAAGATTTTATCCATCTGTTTGTGGGAGAGAAAGCACAAGCAGGAGACGGGGAAGCAGACCCCCTCTGAGCCGGAAGCCCAAGGAAGGGCTCAATCCCAGGGCTCTGGAATCATGACCTGAGCTGAAGGCAGACATTTAACTGAATGAGCCACCCAGGCGCCCTCTTTTTTCTTGTTTTTAAAAAATGCTTTGTTTATTTAATATTTCAAGTTGAGATATTATATTAATTCAAATCTTTGGCTTGGGTAATTTAGTCTTTAAATTATATTTTTCATTGCTCTGTAGTGAGAGTTATAGTCGTATATACATAATGACAAAGGGTATGTACCATTTTTATCCCACATACATTACAAAAGAAAACATGGCATATTCTCTATCTCATAACATTTAAAGTCAGAAGTCCATTTTGACATCTATCACATGTTAGAACTTACACTTCCCTCAATTTATGCTGAATTCTGCTTGCATTATAGTTTTTTTTAATCTCACATTTTGGGGCATCACATACATTTCAGCAAATCAGTTGCTTCTGTTAGGGCAGTTTATTTACAGACCTTTTTCTTAAAAATGTGAATCACACTTTAAGGAAAAGGAATCATATATAAATGTGCATATATACACTGAGTGCCATTAGCACCCAGTGGGGATCTAGTAACTAGCTGATATTAAATAACAGAATTTTCAGAAAACAGCATCCAACGTCCTAAATGCATTTTAGATTTTCCCAGATATGAAAACTTTTTGTGTCTTCCCTCCTCTTTTGAAGAGAGTTCGAACCTGACCAATAATTTTTCTCCCACTTTGACCTCTAAGTTAGACACCATAGCAGTCTTCCTAACTTTCAGGACCTCCATATCTCTGGTTAAGGCCTTTCCCACATTGCCTTTTTCTTAGAAAGCTTGGCCTTTCTCTCTATGGGATATGTACATTTATGTAATAGAAACATTTGTATGATCATTGATTCTCGAAACCAGGCACGACTTTTATGGACTGATCAATACTCTTAAATGTCAAGGCAATCAGGAGTACAAACTGGAAGAGTTCCCATGTTCATGAGCACAGGTTATAGATCCCAAGATACCAAGTGCTGACAATGAAAGACAAATGGGAGGAAGTGCCCTCTATGGGTAAAGTCCCTTGACTGGGAACCAAGGTCACATTTGCCTTCCTCTTCTTCCTCTTCTCTTCTAACCCCAACACTTGCCACAGGATGCAGGTTGTTATGGCGATAGGGGAAGAGAACACTGAATTGGAAGATCATTACATAAACACTGTGGTGGGCTATCATGGGTATTTGAAACTAACTTTATATTTTTTGCGATCATTTTAGATCTACAGAAAAGTTGCAAAAGTAGTGACAGGGAGTTCCTGTACACCCCTCACCCAGTTTCCCCCCGATATTATTATAGTACATTTGTTCAAATTGGGAAACCAACATTGGCACATTACTATTAACTAAACTCCAGATTTCATTTGGATTTTACCTGTTTTTCCACTAATGTCTCTTTTTAATGTTCCAGGATCCAATCTAGGGATCTACATTGCATTTAGTCATTATGCCTCTCACATCTCTAGGAATGGTCCCAAATTTCCTGCGTACTGTGATAATTACCCAGACTACCTTCATTTAAAAAAAAAAAAAAGGTTTTAATCTACCCAAAATTTTATCAAAGTTTATTTCTTTGAAGTGCACTTGAGTTATCATATTGTTGCCTTCTTTCGTGTTTTGTGATTTTTTTGTGGTTCTTATGAGGACAAAATATTCCTTAGGATGACCTGGCAAATAATGTTTCTGTTTCTGTCCTCTTTGTAGAAATCCTTTGACTAGAGGAAGGCATGATCACCAAGAAGGGGATGTTTTTGGCTGGTAACATTTTCCTTCTGCTAGGCATATCATCTTAATTCTGTTGTAGTTAGTTTTACAGATAATTTAAGCCCCCAATTTCAAAATACTCAAATAGTTTTACTCCACCATGGCATATTATATGAAATAGGTTTCCTCCACCAACTTCAGTGATCTACAAATAGTAGTTTCCTTTCACAATGTTCTTTTAATCATCTGTTTGGTGCTACCCCACCAAGCAAGCTCTACACTCCAATCTCTTGCATCAGCTCTCACTATTTAAGTGGTAAAATCCTTGCCAAAGTAGAATGTCCATAATCCATCCTTTGACTTTTGTCAGCACCTCTCCATAAGACCTGCTTTGAATTCTAAATTGAACACTTCTTTTGGAAAGCTTTCTGTTATATTCTCTTTACATTAAATAAGCATGTAGTTTGGAGGCAAAGAGATCTGAACTCAAACTCCAGCTCTGCCACCTACCATGTGACCTCAAGCAAGGTACTTACCCTCTCTGAGCCTCCATTTCTTCATCTGTAAAATGGGGAGACAGCTTCTTTCCTGGATTTGATTTTCAAAGACCTTCCTATTTTCTGGGTTGTTCCTTTTGTAGCTATTTGCTATCACCCCAAGTTTAGCCAGGAATGGAAGAAAACTAGAGACAGCTGCTTCTCCTTCCCTTTCCCCTTCATTACCCTCAAATTCCCAGAGAATAAAAAGGAGTAGAGGTAAGAGGTATGCATGACTGTGGGCCAACTGTTTGCACTGAATGGCTTCTATGGACATCTGGAAAGGGGCCAGGGCTGCTGTACTGGGAGGCAGACAGGAGCAGCATTCTGCAGTTAATTTCAGGGGGAACAGTCAGCAGGTCTGCTCTATTCCACAGAAGCTTTCTTCAAGTTTTTATCCATTGCCTTTGGGTTAGATGTGGTCCCTGTGATTGGATTCTCTCCCTCGACTAGGGCTCCCTTTATCACTTCATGTCCACGGGACCATTCCAGCTATCCTCTCTATACTCTGGAACCCTTGACTTGACAAATAAGCCATAACATTTTTCTCTGGACCTTGCCACAGTTCCCACTCACACCTAATATTTTAACTAATGCAATTTCGAACATTATTTCTGGTTTATAGACATAAACAAAATACATTCACATTTTTACATTATTGGTTTTCCCTCTCATAATTCTTGTTCACGAAGAATATTTTCACAGCTTTGCTGATCAGGAGGCCAACTTACTACACATTTTGTGGAAAGTAACAAAGAGAGGACTCCTTTGCCCCCCACATCCCCTGCCTTCAGATCTGTCACTTGATGCTTCCTACTTTAAGGTATTAGTTGGGCTATTTGATTCAACATATACTTACTGGTAATTATTCTGTGGCAGACACTGTATTAGGGGCAGTGCTGATATGTTCACTAAAGAAATAACTATGGAAGCACTTAGCACAGTATATGATACATCTTCAGTGTTAAAAATTTTTGCATTTACGCCTTTTCTCCTTTGTCAACACTCATCAATCTAGTGATTAATCACAGTAACTAGGGCAGTGGCTTTCCATACTTACAGAATAAATCAAAGAAGAAATGTTGAAATATTCATGCTATTTCTTTTTCTAGCCCTCTTACTATTTAAAGAAAATGTATGAGGTCAATAGAGCCAGGGATTAAGAATGTAGAAAACAGTGTCACACAGCCACTTTTTGAATCCCACTCTGATGCCTACTATGTGGGTCAGCTTGGGCAAATTACTCAACATTTCTGAGCTTCAGGTTCCTCATCTTTGAAAGAGAGATTACCACAGTGACTACTTCATAGAGGTGAAGACTTAAAAACAGAGAGGTGTAGATCCTTTCAACAGTGACTGACATACATATAAGTATTCACTAAATGGTAAATGTTATTATTACCATTATAAATATTATGGTCTGGGAAATGGTAACTAGTTATTTCATAGGGCCCTTTATTTTTTAAAGATTTATTTATTTATCTATTTGGGGGGAGGAGCAGACAGAGAGAACCCTCGAGCAGACTCTCTGTGGAGCTTGAAGCCTGACATGGGGCTCCATCCCAGGTCATGAGATCATGACCTGAGCCGAAATCAAGACTTGGCCGCTTACCCAAATGAACCACTCAGGCCCCCCTCATAAGGTCTTAATGGAATAAGCTACTCTAAAAGGGTGTGTATAAGTTTAGCTCTCTGTGAGAGTCTATTAACTTATTGTGAGTATTTTATTTTCAAAACAGCAACACTTACCTGTTTCCTGCCATCCCACAGGGGAATCTCAGTCTGCTAGATGACGCTATTTACTCCTGGGATCACCATTCTCCTCAGTGTTTGAATAGCTTGTAATAAAAAGAGAATGAAAGGGTAAATATATAGTTTGTGAGGAACATTTGTCTTTCTTGTCAAACAGTATACTTAAGACATTTCTGTGGTGGGTATAGAAATCACAACAATTATCTATTCCCACTGAAATGGAAATATTATCTGTACATAGAAGGTATTATTGTCTAATTGAAAGACTTGATGAATGAGTTGGAGAACTGCAAAAGAGAAAGAAATGATTGGTGGTATTAGAAATAAATTAATAAGAGATTAAGTTTCAGGAAGATTAATTTGGAGACAATCTATAATATAGATTAAAAGGGGGGAAATCCCTTGAGGAAGATTGTTAAGGTAGTTATTTATAATCTAATCTGATTTCTTTTTCTTGAGTGAGCCACTAGACTGGTAAACTAAGGATTTTAGTAAATTAATTAATATCCTGCCTTGATCCTTAGTGGATTCAGAGTGGCTTAAAACCTGAATATTGTTCTCATTAGAAACTTTAGTTTTGGGGTTTTTAAAAAAAAAGATTTTATTTATTTATTTGACAGAGAGAGAGAGAGATCACAAGTAGGCAGAGTAGCAGGCAGAGAGATGGGGGAAGCAGGCTCCCTGCTGAGCAGAGAGCCCAAGGCGGGGCTCGATCCCAGGACCCTGGGATCATGACCTGAGCCAAAGACAGAGGCTTAGCACACTGAGCCACCCAGGTGCCCGAAACTTTAGGTTTTATTATACTCTAATTCATTCATTCATTTCCTCATCCCACACCTATTGATTGACAGTCTCCTGAATGCCAGTACCATGCTGTTGTTGAGCGTATATATATTTGTTGAAAATATCATGGTCTGAGGATCCAATCCTGTTCCAACTGATGAGATATTCTGTGTACTATTTTGTTCTTTCCTGCATTTAAGCTAAACATATTGCACATTGTAAAGTTTTTAATAAATTATTTTGGTTTAGAACACCGATGCGCTTCTAATTATCTGTAGTCGGCAATCTTTTGGAGAGATACGGATTATCCCAGAAAGATGCTGCTTATATTAGAAGCTCATGGAAGACACCAGTCTCAGGAGGCGATCAATCACCATGATTAATACTGCCAAACAGAGAGGTTAAACTGCCATTTAGAACCCAATTAAATGTGATTAAACAAGCCAAGATGACTAAATATAATACCACAAAAACTGATTTGATTTCCCCCATTTCCAACTAGTAAATCTTGACATTTTGAATAACACTTTAATCATGTAAGCAAAGGTTCTTTCTAGTATAACTCACCAGGAGAGCCAAAATCAAGGGGCTAATGAACGGCTGGGTGAATTTGACCTACCTCCTCCAGTCAAAGGGTTTCAGAAGAAAGGTAGAAAATGAATATTGTGGTAGTTACAGCTGTAGCCAACATTAAATGAGCACTACATATGGGCACTTTGCTGAGTGCTAGAAAACTCTAAGATACAGTGTTTTATCTAACAGATCACATATTTTAGGTTCAGAGAGTTTGAGTAGTGTGTCCAAAGTCACACAGCCTGTGAATAAGTGAGCAGGGATTCCAACCCAGGTTGCGAGACTTTGCCAAAGTATTATATACTGCTTCCTTCTGTGGTCTTCCTTCTTTGCAATGCTCTAGTCATGGTCAGTGCACTTAAAAAAATTTTTTTTTCAGATAGTACCTAACATTTATTTAACTACTAGATTCAGAAACATACTTGACTTGAATGATATTTAGTATTATCCAGTGTTAGTAAGTATTCAAGGTAGAGAGGGCTCAGGTGAAGTCTGGGATAGCTACAGGGGAGTGGTAAGACGAGACAAGACTGGAAGAACCCGTGAGAAGGGAGAGAACAACACTGCTCTTAGGATCTGACATCAGCAATTACAGAGGCAAGGGAAATGCCAGAGCCTGAGCTAGCCAGGGCAGAAGGCTCATGTCAGAGCATAAAGGCAAATAAAGTCAGATTAGCATGGTGACAACAGTGTTGAAGGCCTTGCATGCCAGGAAGAGGATATATGTGGGGGGGAAAAAAAGTATTTATGAGGGGTTGATTGTATTTTTGACCTGCCTTCACAGCCTCCTTGGACCTATTATTGCCTTTGCAATGTGACTTTGCAGCATCTCTCACCAAGAGAGTGAGTCATGTTTAGCTCCTTCACCTTGATCTCAAGGCTGTCTTGGTTTCAGCCTCTTATTCACATCTTGTGTTATTTAAATGTTTGGGGATGTGATAGTCTATCTGTTCATAGTCACTCTGAGGGCACTAGAGGTGGAGGATGGCCTTCTTCTCAAATCCTTTGACTGTCTCAGAATTGTGAGTGAATATGGGCTATCATGTAACTTGCTTTGGCCAACAGCATATGGCAGATTAAGTTTCTGAGTTGGGGCTTCTCAAGGCAGTTTGCTGTCAAGCAGAACTACTCACGGCAGTTCCCACTGCTTCTTCTGGATTCCTAACTTGCCTTGAGAAAGAGCTCAGTCTAGTCGGCTGCAGGAGAAGAGACCACATGGAAAAGGACCATTCTATACCAGGCAGCCCCTAGCTAACTCACCAGCAGGCCACAGACAGGAGTTAATCTACTTTAGATCAGCTGGGCTCAGCCCAGATCTGCAGATCCAATCTAGCTATAGACTTACGAAGTGCCAGTAAACGTTAATTCTTGTATAACTGAAATTTTGGGGGTGTTACTCTGCATTACTGTGGCACTAGAGAGACAATACAGTTCTTCATGGATGAAGATGCAAAATTCTTTTTTTCCCTTTTCTTTAAAAATGGGAGCAGTCTAGGAAATTAATAATTAATTTTTCTTTCCACCCCTCTGCCATTTAGGAAAAATATATGGGGTCAGTACAGCCAGGCATTCAGACAGCAGACATGAGTATCAGACAGCTTCATTTTGAATCTCATCCTGCCCCATGCTATTGGGGTCACCTTGTACATTTCCCAACAGTTCTGAGCTTCAGAGTTCTCCTCTCTGGAACTGAGATTATAACAGTAACTACTTCATAGAGAGGGGAAGACTAAGTAAATGGGTAAATACAGAAATTTTAGCATAATGACTGACTTACAAATAAGTATTCACTCAATGGTAGCTGTTACTATTATTATAAATATTATGCTCCGGGACCTGGTTATTAGTTATTTTGTAAGGTCTTAACACTACTCTAAAAGGGCTAGTTTAGCTTTCCCTGAGAGTCAGTTATCTTAGTCTAAACGTTCTATTTTCAAAACAGCGGCACCTACCTATTTTCCCACCACATGCTGCTATAGGAGAATATCTCACTCAACCTGCTAGATAATGCTATTTGCTCCTGGGATCACCACTGTCCTCCTAATTGTTTAAATAGCTTATAATAACAAGAGCACAAAAGGGTAAGTATACAGTTTGTGAGAGATATTTATCTTTCTTGTCAAACAGTACATTTTCAAGATGTTTGGGCAAAAAAATAGCAGCTGCCTACTTTCATTGAAATGGAAATATTACTTTTAAATACAGTGTCATTATCATCTAACTGGATTGAAGACATAGGACAGAGACAGAAATGATACGTGGTATTAGGAATAAATTAATAAAAGATTAAATTTCAAGAAGATTAATTTGGAGATGATTTGAGGTACAGATTAAAAGGAGGGAAAATCCCTCAAAATTCTATGAAAACCACCAGTCTAGGGGAGCCTGTGTGTCTCAGTGGGTTAAAGCCTCTGCCTTCGGCTCCTGGGATGGAGCCCTGCATTGGGAATCTCTGCTCAGCAGGAAGCCTGCTTCCCCCCTCTCTCTCTCTGCTGCTCCCCTTCTTGTGCTTTCTCTCACTCTCTCTCCTACTCTCTATCAAATAAATAAATAAAATCTTAAAAAAGAAAAAAACTTGTCATGAAATTCAGAAAAAAGGAAAGGAAACAGTGGACAGAGAAGTGGAGTCAATTAAGCACATGGTTCCAGGAGTGCTGTTTAATTGTATCTGAGATACATGTCTTTGGTATGATTCTGTTGACACTTGTCAATGACTTGTTACTGTGCGAATCCACAGGTGACACAAAACTGGAGGGAATTCTAAGCAGTCTAATAGATGCTGACCACCTAAGAAGATGCGACAAAATATATTTAGGGCAAGATAGTGGAAATTCTTTAATTGACTAAAGTATCCAGTAGACTAAATGTTGCGTGGAGGTGATTTTGGCTACAGACATTCATGTGGTAAAGATACATGGCATGGTTTAGTAAACAGCCCCAGGATATAGACTCTATGAGTTCAGGGCTGATGTTCAGCCCCTGGCACAGTGCTTGGTGCATTATAGGTACTCAATAAATGTGTCTATAGGGAGGAAGGAAGAAATCTGAAAGGCAAGAGTAGGTGTGGAGTAGGATGGGAGAGACTGTATAAAGAACCAAATGGAAAACAATCAAGTCCAAACTGAATGCTGAAGATAACTAAGTGAAATGGACACTGTCTGTGTTCCCCTAGCTTCTCCTAGAATCCCCTTTTCTTGTATAACTTCCCCTCCCTGTCTGTTGTATGAACCAGCACCCACAGCTCTCCTTGGCCTGGAACCAGCACAGCTGCCTTAGGTAGAGAGAGAGAAGTGCTTGAGGATTATGTTATCTCCAGGACACCCTTTTGCCGAGGATTGCCTGATGTGGGGCATGAAAGCCTAGATCTCCTGCCTCCAGTAGGGCAAGTGATGAGAAATAATTTAGAGTTTCAGACTGACAGGACCAGTCTGAGATTGAGATTCTGCCAGCAATGGCACCTGTGATTGGCTCTTACCCCATCCCCTTGCCTGATTCCCCTATGCCTTCACTAATTTCTCCCAAGAGAGCCAAATAAATTACTTGCAAATGAATCCGGGTTTTGGGGTCTCCTTCTGGTGAGCCTAACCTAAGACAGTAAGTGATCTCCTAGAGGTCAAAGACTGTAAAGTCTCATCATCTCATCCCCAGGAAATGCTAGAGTACCAGGCATATGGCAGGTGGCTCATGAAATCTTAGAACAAAGAGATGAAGGAAGGAAAGACAGAAGGAAGGAAAGAAGTTAACCTGAGAGATAAGGGAAGGAAAATTCCACATATAAATGTAAATATTCTATTTACTTATAAATACTTAGAGGTATTAATATGATTTTTGTGGACATAATTGGGGCATGTGAAAACTTCTAAGGATACGAAGAGAGAAAAGAGGAGGGGTGAAGAAAGGCAAATGTGCATCTATGGGTAAATTGCCTTTTGACAAGTATTTATCGAGTACCCACTATGTGCCTGTTATCAATGCTTGGGATACATCAGTGAACTAAATAAGGATCTCTACACTCCATGGGGCCTTACATTTTAGTGGAAGGGAAAGGGAAATGCTAAACCTGAAAATAAGTAATATAGTATGTAAGAAAATTTCAGTGTTTGGAAAAGAGAAAAAAGTTGCCCTAGATAAGGAGCTCAGGGTGGGTGGAGGATAGGGAGGCAGTTTGTAGTTTTTTGTTTTTTTTTTTAAGATTTTATTTATTCATTTGTCAGAGAGAGAGAGAGAGAATGAGCATAGGCAGAGGCAGAGGGAGAAGCAGGCTCCCCGCTGAGCAAGGAGCCCAATATGGGACTCAATCTCAGGGCACTGGGATCATGACCTGAGCCGAAGGCAGCTGCTTAACCAACTGAGCCACCCAGGTGTCCCGCAGTTTGTAGTTTTGAACAAGTCAAAATAACTCTCACTGAAAAGATGAAATGTGAATAAAACCTTAGCGGGGGGTGGGCACCTGGGTGGCTCAGTGGGTTGAGGCCTCTGCCTTCGGCTCTGGTCATGATCTCAGTCCTGAGATCGAGCCCCACATTGGGCTCTCTGCTTGGCAGGGAGCCTGCTTCCCTTCCTCTCTCTCTGCCTGCTTCCCTGCCTGCTTGTGATCTCTGTCAAATAAATAAATAAAATCTTAAAAAAAAAAAAAAAAACACCTTGAGAGGTCATGCCGAACATATGGAGGACGAAGGTTCTAAACTGAGAGAACAGCTGGAGAAATGGGTGTCTTCAAGGAATAACAAGGAAGCCAGTGTGTGTCTGGGATGACATGAAAGAAAGAGAAGAGGTCCTAGCGGGAATGCAGGCCAGAACATCCAGGATACTACAGGCCACAAACGGAAGTCTGGATTATGGTCACAGTTTCACCCAGACCTTAATAATGCAAACTTTAAAGATGAGCAGACCTCAGTCTGAATTTCAGTTTTGTTCCTCCAATGCTACTTTAGGCAAGTTACTTAACTGCTTGAAGCCATTGTTCTCTCATCTATGAAATGGGCATAGTACTAGTGCTTAATTCATCAAATTGTTATGAGAATACAATGCAATGCTTAAACAGGTAAGAGAGCTGAATAAAATTTTGCATAAAGGAATATGGGTCTGACAGCTCAGATTTCTGCTCAATGTTAAGTCTTGATGTCTCCCTCCCCCCTACTCTGGAAGTGAATCTGTAGAAAGTGGCAAGAAGTTACACTTAAACTCTCAACAGCTACCCTATATGAAAAAGGACTTAGCAAAGAAGTCAAGACATGCGTGCCCTCTATCTGTCCATCTAGATGGAGATAATGGGGCAAACAGAGATCATTATTAACCCAGCCACTACAAGGCATGAAAGTAGGATAATAAGGCTTTTCCATTTTTTTAGGGGAGGCAGATGGCATATGCTTCCCACCAAGCTTCAGTTCTTCTAGTGTTGGGTATCCATTGGGATGCTTGCTTTCATCCTGTTCCCCACAGCCTCATTTTAGGGAAATGTTTCAGCTCAGCGAACCTCAGACACTGGGTCTTGGAAATTCACCTTTTGCTCTTGGCCATCTTCCAGTGTCTACAGGAAAATGGTCAATCAGACCAGATTATGGGTAGTTTTGTCAATGAATGTTAACTGTAAATGTAGTTCTAGGAAGGACAAAGAATCTTCTTAGTGGAGGATGTCAGGGCATTGAGGTTGGGTGCAGGACTTTGGATTTTGTATCTCAGCTCTACCACCTGCTACTCAGTGGCTGGTGATGCCATCAGTTCTCTGTTGGGAGACGACCAAATGTTTAGATGGATGAACCCCATGCATAATAATGATCACAACTGACATTTTAATACAGCAATTGTTAGGTTCCAAGCACTGTCCTAAACATTTCCTATTTGTTAACTTCCACGATCTTAAAACCATGTCATGGCTCTACGTTATGGTTATTTCCATTACAGAAAATGTGGGACAGGGAGCATAGGGTCATACAGTTAATAATGGAGGGGGCTATGTGAGCCCAGAAACTCTGCGGCAAGGTTGATGTGCTTTCCCACTGTTCCACTGTTGCTTACAAGTTTTTGTCTTGTTTACCTTTCATCTTATCCATATTGTAAGTGGGAACTACTGCAGGCTTTACTCTGACTTTTGATTTATTCTCTTTCAGCTCTAGATATTTGACAGCATCACCCACTATTAACCTGCTAATAAACTGGTTTAATTGCATGACATGAACACTGTACAGTCTTCTGAAACCAGAACACGAAAACACCGCAACCAGCCACGCAGTTACTTTTCAAACGTACATTGCACACGAGCCACGTACAATTCCATTAGGAGCCCCATGCAGGAGTGCTTTTTGGCTCAAATTGCTTGAAATCTTATTCAGAAGGCAATCAGCCGTCCTTCCAAAACATCACAGCACTTGGTTCACTGGCCCCGCACAACACAGGACGATCTGAATCTCACTGGATGGAGCCACGGGTGATCAATTCTGTGATAATTGTTCTCTCAGTTTCCAGCTATTCCTATGAATATGGTGCACTCCCACAAGTTTCTTAACAAGTAGCAATTTATAGTACTGATATTTTGTTGGGAGAATGGTTGTTACTTCCAGGAACTCTCCAGGAGCTCCAAAATTGGTCATTATCGCTAGACACTGAATCATGATGTGGTTTTTACTCTCAGATTTTCCCAGAAACTTCATCCAAGAAAGACAGATTTTTGGGTGTGGAGAGAACACAAGGCTGGAAGCAGGAATCTGGGGTCCTGTCCCAGCTTTGCCTTTGCGCAGATCCATTCTCTTCAGTGGCTTCAGTTAATCTTCCACAAAATAAGGAATCAGACAGGGCTCCAGTCTTACAAACTGCCGTTCATTCATTCATTCCACAAAAATTACCCGGGTGCTTCTGTGAGTCAGCTCTCCCCGAGACAAGGGAACCAAATAGGGAACAAAACATGCATAATTTCTTGTCCTCGTGGTATATATACTCGGTGAGAAAATGGTATTTTCCTCAAAATGGTCCCAGCAATATTTCCAGTCCCACATGTTTTTCCAGAACTTTGACACTGTCTATCCAATATGAAGCCTACTTCTCTCTCCCTTTGTACCTGGGTGGGTTTGTGACGGCTCCAACCAACAGAGTGTGGCAGAGTGATTCTATGTGATGCCCAGGCCAGGTCCCAGGAGGCTTGGGACAGAGCCGCTTGCACAGTGAAAAAACCTAAACGAACACATGAACAGTGACCATAGGAAGAAGCCTATATGGCCTGGAATGTAGTAATTGCTTACTAACTATTAGTTATCATTACCTTAGCATAAGTAGACAAAAAGATACTACTTTTAGCAGAAGACAGAAATGTCAGACACAATATAGCCTTTCTCATCTAGTACCAATTTTGCATCTCTGATGACAGATGAGGAACCAGGATCAGAGAGGTTAATTAATCTGTCCCAGGGTCACACTGGTAGCAAGAACAGAATTTTGGTGCAAACTCCAATCTTCTTGATTCTAAAGGCCCTTCCTACCACATTCTGGAATTAAATGAATAGGCCTTACTTTATCTGATATGCCTTTGTTTGTAAGCGTAAATTCTTGTTAAATACCTAAGAGTGTGCTGCAAGTTGTACTTCAAACACCCAACTGGAAATGCAGCCATGAATTCAACAAATGGGTCGTGTTAGTAAATAGAAAAGTTGAGCAGCATGTTACACAGTAACTGACAAGGAATAAATATTGAATATTCCTCAATTCAAATACGGCAATGGAAATGATATAAATGCAGAGTCTTCTGTGCACTTAAACACAAACAAGAGTTTCAGAGACACTGCCAACCTTTCATCAGAATCTGTCTCTAATTAAAGATACTTTCCGTAGGTGTAGCCCCAATGCAGCCTGCAAATAGGCACCCAGTCTGTCGGGGCTGAGTAATTGGCATTTTACTTCTCTTCTCCCTCTCTGCGGACTTGGACTTTACCTATCATCATTTCTCGTGATTGGCAACAGACCACACCGGTCAGCCAAGACTGGGGAGGATGTGGGGCAGGAGGAAGAGCCCAGGATGGGGAGGAGGACGCCTGGCTTCTAGACCCAGCTCTGTCTCCGACTAACCATGTGACCTCAGGCCAACTAGTCCAGCTCAGCAAGCTTCAAATTTCCTATTCATAAAATGAATGGAGGTAGATTGGCTTTGAGAGACAAAATCTATTTATCTTATGTACCATCTCTAATTAATTAGTAACAAATGTTCTGAAGACTATACTGAGAAGAACTCTCAGGTAAATCCAGGCTGGGCAGGAGCAAGCTTCATGTTGGTTAGTTAGCCACATCTGCCACAAGTGAAGGAAGATTCGAAGAAGCCATGTATGCCTTAAAGCCACAATAGGATTTGACACACTGAGAGAAGATGGTGGGGATTTTAGGCAGGGGAAATTCAGTGAGCAAAGGCAGAGGGTAGAAATTTACTGCTGGTCCTCGGGGAGGAACTGCTAGACCAACTGGACAAGACTGGGCCTATCTTGCCGTACTGCCATCATGATACTCTCCATTAGCATTTAATTACAATCGCCCATCTATCTCTCCTTCTAGAGAACAAGATACTTGTGGACAGGAACTGTGTAGATCTCACTCTGGATGCAATAGGGAACTACATCCAGAATCAATACTTAGATTCTTAGCATTACTTAGATCAATACTTACTTAGGCTGTGTTAGGCAGTTAACAAATATTAGTTGTCATTTTCATTATTATGATTAGTTTTTGAAAGCCTAATGGCTAGAACGGGGATGGCGCATAGTAGGAACACAATAACTGCACAAACACTTGCATATATACACACACGTGTAAATGTATGTAGATGTATGAATGACATGTAAGCTTGGAGTTTTTTTTTTTTTT
>ML106282.1:19926-60991 GCA_003697995.1 Taxidea taxus jeffersonii | reverse complement strand
TTACCAAGAGAAGTCATTCTCACTTCATTGGGATTTGTATGGATACAGTCTTTGCAAGATTGATTGACTGTTGTTGAATGTAAGCTCAAGGCAGAAAGGAAAAATCTACACAGCTAGAATTTGGACTCCTTTCATGGTCACGGAGGCTGGAGGTCTGATTTTTAGATCTGTCCTCTGCTGGCCTTGTCAAGAGATATAAAGCACCAGGAACAGAGGATAATGAGTCTGGGCGAAACCCTGGTTTCACTTACCGGTAAGGTGACCCAATCTCATTGTCTGCATTTAAAAAGTACAAACTTGCAGAGTGTTGGTGAGGATTCACACTCACGGTGGCCACAACCAATGGATTATTGATCCTACTGCTTCTGGGTACACAGAGGCACCAATGAAATATTAATAATAATAAAAATATTAATTATATTTATGTGTATCCTAATGAGTAATGATTAGTTTTATATTTTATAATTGTTAGCTAATTAATAATTATATAATAGTAATTAATAATTACTACTACTACATGGCTGTCATGTCCTCTTAGTAATTTGAAACCCTCCTTCCCTCCTTCCACAATAAATATTTACATATCAACATCACTGTCCAAATAGTTTGCTTGAGTGAGAGACCAGTTAGTAACAAGGAACTGGACCTGCTCCAGCTTGCTTGAGAAAAAGGGAAATTTGCTGCAAACAAAAACACACAGATACAACAGGTACTATCACAGGCCTCCAAGGTTCAGAAATAAGTCTGGCCACGTAGGGACTAGAAGCGGAAATGTGGAACACAACATGACTTGCTTTGTCCATCCGTGACTTCATTGGGTTCTATCTCTCTCTCTCAGGGACTAGGTGGTCCCTCTCACACTCAAATCTCTCCCTCCTGACTTGTTGATTCATCCACCAGAGGCCCAATGCAGTCCCTGCAACCGGATGACAGGTCCTTAAGGCTGCAGCCCACAACTCCCAGGAAATGCAAATCTGTCCCGAGGCTGCGATGACTGGCTCAGCTGTTTCCTCTCTGGGTCAGATGTTCACACTGGTCTGAGCTAGGGATCATCCTGCACATTGGACTGCCCCTGCCAAAGTCACTGGGAGAGAAGGGATTCCTGAGAAGACAGGAATCTTTGCACAAGACAAAGAAACTAATGGACCCATCTTCTGCATAGAACAATGGCCTTCAATCATTTTCAACTGCGACTCTGTAAGAAGCACACTTGACATCCTGACCCATCAGCTACAACCCTCCCCAAACAAGTACTTATTAAAGCAACACATACATGTAACGATTGCTAGTATACATTGATACTTCTTTTTTTTTTTTTTAAGATTTTATTTATTTGACAGACAGAGATCACAAGTAGGCAGAGAGGCAGGCAGAGAGAGAAGAGGAAGCAGGCTCCCCGATGAGCAGAGAGCCTGATGCTGGACTTGATCCCAGGACCCTGAGACCATGACCTGAGCCGGAGGCAGAGGCTTTAACCCACTGAACCACCCAGGTGCCCATACACTGATATTTCTTAATATGTTTTTCCCCCTGCTTCATTCTCTAACAGTGCTGGTCATGACCACCTAAATTGGTTTTAGCATCCACTAAAAAGCTGTGACTCACAGAAATAAAAAAAACTGACATGGACCGTTGGAATAGTCTTCTGATCTTCCCTTCCTAGTCCATTTTATAGACTTCTGTCAGAGTAACCTTCTTTGAAGCCCAGATCCTATGAGATCATCACAGTTTTTCTGGTAGCTGAGGAACTGATTAATCCTACACGCCTTAGCTGACTGTGGTTTCCATATTCTGGCTTCATCACCCCCTTGGCAGCTTTATGTCCTTGACACAAACTCCATACTCCAGGAACTAAATGTGCTCTATATTTTCCTGTCTTCTCACCTCTTCCTCCTGCGTGGAACATCCTTCCGTGTCTGGCTTCTTCCAGACCTTGCTTATCCTTCAAGGCTCAACTCCAATCCCACCTCCTACATCATTTCCCCTTAGTTTCTCAACCAGATGTGCCTTCTGTTTCCTCTGAAACCATTTCTTTTGTAATTCCATCAAAGTAATATTCATCATCCAAACACTACTGGAATTGTGTCATAATCCCACAAGTACTTGCTTTCTTGCCATATTTAGGATTGTGAGATTTAGGGGTTGGAGGGAAGTAGGATGTCTAGTTAAATTTGTATTTCAGATAAATACTAAACAATCTTTTGAGTGACATTGTATCTAAGTCTTACATGGGATACACTATTCTGACATTCAAACTTTCCTGGATGTTCCTGTATTTTATCTGGCAACTCAAGCCCTACTGGACTGAAACTTTTTGAAATCAGGTACTATGTTTGGCTTACCTTTTTATCTGCCTTTCGGGAATGAAAGTGGCCTTCAAGCCCCTGGTAGAGAATGAGTTCTCCTCAGGTGTCCTTGCTCTTCCCCTGCATGCTTCTTAGAACCTTCTTATGTACTGAGCCAGAATTTCTCACCAAATTACCCCAACAGCAGAAAAGGAGGACTGTATGATAGGGAATAATTAGCTCCCCTCAAGTGTACACACACACACATACACACACAATTACTCTCACAAGTATATAACAGCTCTGTTTTTAATGTCTTAAATTGCTCACCAAGGAATACAAATTGATGCTAAAAAAATTTTAAAGGCTCTTTTTACCTTGCAACTTTGCATAACTCCCGCACACTGTTGCTTATCTCTGGAGAAATCCCAGCTGAAGAATTACCAAGTCGGTTGGATTGTGACACAGTTGGGAGATGGAACAGCCCGGGGGAGGCTCCGGAAGGAGTCGGGCCAGGGAAGTCCCAGGCACAGAACTGTATCTCTGAGTGGGAGGCAGGAAATAAAGCCAGTGCAGTGTTTCCCAAACTTGCTTTATCAGGAGACTCACCTGTTGCAGGGCCTTGAGCACTTTTTACCATTAGGCAACTTAGACACACATGGGCATGATGGTAAAAAGCAGGGGCTTTTGCAATCAGAAATGGATCCATTTCTCAACTCCAACGCTTACTAGCTAATGTGTGGTCATGGCCAATCATCTCACCATTCTGAACTTCAATGTCCAGTAAAATGATCATTACAATCGTTTTTCGGTTTTTATTTTTGTTTTGTTTTGGAAAAGCCACCACTAAATAAAGCCGAGACTCCTACAGGTGTTCCTTGGATCTGCTTGTTCTAGGGATGGTAGTTCTCAAAATGCAGGACTCTGCCCAGCATTATCACCCCTGAGATCTTGTTAGCAAGGCCCATATTCCCCACCCAGCTCTGCAGATGGAAACTCTGGAGGTGGGGCTTTGCCCTTTCACCTCTTTCCACAAGCCCTCAGGTGGTGCTGATGGACTGAAGTTTGAGAGCCGTTGTTCTGGTGCCTCCTGATTCAGCTGCTTCCAGTACAATGGTCATTGTGCAAATTCTCACTATTTTCTACATCTTTTTTTTAATTTTTTAAAAAGATTTTGTTTATTTGACAAAGATCACAAGCAGGCAGAGAGGCAGGGAGAGAGAGGGGGAGAATCAGGTTCCCTGCTGGGCAGAGAGCCCAATGTGGGGACTGGATTCCAGGACCCTGGGATCATGACCTGAGCAGAAGGCAAAGGTTTTAACCCACTGAGCCACCCAGGTGCCCCATATTTTCTACATCTTTGAGAGATCAATGGAATCTTCTAAGTCAAGATTTTAAAATAAAAGGACTTTTTTTTTTTTTTTAAGATTTTACTTATTTATTTGACATAGAGCACATCAGGTGGAGCTGAAGGCAGAGGGACAGGGAGGAGCAGGCTCCCCACTGAGCAGAGAGCCCAATGTGGGGACTGGATTCCAGGACCCTGGGATCATGACCTGAGCCGAAGGCAGATGCTCAACCAACTGAACCACCCAGGTGCCCAAAAGGACATCTTTTTGACATCAACATCTATTCGAATTCAAATCTCTTTACCAGGTATTTGAATTAAAATCTTTTAACCCACAGGAACCCGGAAGTAGGATATTTGATAGTGTCAGTGTTTTAAGAAACAGTTCTGCACTTTATACCTCAAGGTGATTCAGGAACTGTGCTAGATGCCTGTAATGGTGAGGTAAAAACCAGAATCAGGAGCAAAACACTCTTGGTCCTGGTTCCAGCCTTTGTGGAGCTTATGGCTTTGTGGAGCAGAGACACTGATCAAAAATCCACAGGGGAATGAGAACATCCAGCCAAGACAAGAGCTAAGGAGGGGCATGAAGGAGGGAGACTGGCTGTAATAAAGGGTGAGATCCATTAAGGGCGGATCTTACCGTTATTTCTCTGCGGAAGTGCCACTTGAGTGAGCTCTGAAGGATAAACAGGACTGATTGTGCACAGAAGGTGAGGGAAGGTCATTCCACACAGAGGCATTAGCTCGTGTTAAATCCATGGCAGAAGGAAGTGTGGCTGCAGCAAGGAGAGGAGAGGAGAGGATGCAGAGTTCAAGATCTGAACTGACAGGTAAGCTTGGCCAGACCATGGTCCCCAAAAAGGCCATATTTAGGTACAATGCCTTTTCCTCAAGACCAGTGGGAAACATTCTTTTTGTTCGTTCACAATTAAATCCACACATTCAGTGCCCACAATAAAATGCCTTTATTTTGGGTCAGTGGTCCTCAGCTGGGGTGCTTTTCCCTCCTTGGGAAAATGTGGCAATGTCTGGGGATATTTTTTCATCACAGGGTTGCAGGGGCAGCAGGGAGGGGAGAAGCTGAACTGACATCTAGGGGATAGAGTACAGATGCTGTTAAATTTCCTACAATGCACAGGACAATCCCTCAACAAAGAGTTATCCAGCCCCAAATGTCAACAACCCCTGAACTAAGTGAAGAAAAGAAATGTAGGTGTTTTTTGTTTTTTTTTTTAATAAAAATTTTTTTCCTTCAAAGAGAATACCACTGCACTATTAAAAACAAAACAAAAACATGGGGTGCCTGGGTGGCTCAGTCAGTTGGGCATCCAACTCTTAATTTTGGCTCAGATCATGATCTCCAGGTTGTGGGATGGAGCCCTGGGACCCACTCCATGCGGAGTGTGGAGCCTGCTTGGAATTCTCTCTCTCCCTCTTCTTCTGTCCCTTCCTCCATTTGTACTCTCTAAATAAATTAAATAAAATCTGTAAAAATAACCCAAACAAACAAAAACTAAAAGACAAAACGTGGATCGCAATGGTTCCTTTCTAAAAGACTGACATACTGTGGCTCAGAAAGAGAATTTGGTATTAATAACACACACACACACACACACACTCTTTCTCTCACACACACAGGGGCTCACAATTTAGGTCTTTACATGTTCTGATTCTATAACTGATAGACAGGTATTCAATGTAGAGATGATAAGGAGTGTGACCCCTGCTTCCACATGGAATTTGTTCCTTGAAAACATAGGCACACAAACACATTAAAAAAAATCCTCTGGGGGCACCTGGGTGGCTCAGGGGGTTGGGCCTCTGCCTTCGGCTCAGGTCATGATCTCAGGGTCCTGGGATGGAGCCCTGCATCGGGCTCTCTGCTCAGCGGGGAGCCTGCTTCCCTCTCTCTCTCTCTGCCTGCCTCTCTGCCTGCTTGTGATCTCTGCCTGTCAAATAAATAAATAAAATCTTAAAAAAAAAAAAATCCTCTGAAGTTTGAGAGAAAGGGGGGGAAAAGGCTCTTGGGCATTTCTCTGATAGAAGAATTGCTGTGGATTGAAACAGAGTGGTAACTCTTTGCTGGCAGGTTAAGATGGGAGGGCGGGGGATGGATTTGGATAATAATTGCATATTCCTTATCAAGGTGCCCGCAGTATGGCCAGAAAGCCATCAGCAGAATCCAAAGGAGGGAGATGCCCCATTCGCCAAAGGAGACATTTGCTGAGGCGTGAGAGGGAGACCATCTCCTTGATGCTTCAGTTTGCGTTAGGAAGAGCTAGCCAGATGCACAGTGACGGCAGCGGTCTCCTTATGCCATGGTTGTATTTCCATTCATTTGGCATCCTGTTTCCCAGCTGCATTTGTCCTCCCCTCCCTCGGATGTCTCAGCGGACTCACCCAGACATTGTGGTCTTTGAACAGGCTGCAGAGATCTGTGGGCTCCTCGGAGAGCAGGAACAGACACTTCAAAGATAAAAGAGTGACTGGAGCTCCTGAAGGAAGAACACATCAGCCACCACCTCAGGGACCCAGCACAGCCCTAGAAGCATGTCAGCTTTTGGCCTTGGCCACCTGCCCACCTTGGTAACACTAAACATGTCAGAAAGCTGCCATGGCTCCAGCTGTGGCCACAGTTGAAGCTGGCACAAGGTGGCCCAGCCCCTGGACCCACCATGATTTCTTCAATTCCTTCTTTGCAGATAGTGTTTGGATGTTAACAGCAAAATAAGGAAAATGAGAGTTCCGAGGCAGGACAGCAATATTCTGAGAATTTATCACATCTTTAGATGATGAGGTGGGATTGGAACTGGCCTTTCTTGTCTCCTTTTCAATCATGGACCCAGGTTGGAAGAAAGAAGTGGAGATTGTCAGCCTACAGCTCCAGTGCTCTGCTGAGTCCATTTTTCCAACCTCCTTTTGGAAAGAAGACCTTTCTCCAGACTAACCTTAGAGTCGGGAACTTTATTTGGATCTTGACTATTGTGCCGGGGACACTGCCTTGTCAGTATTGTTGTAGAACAGCCTCTATTCGTGGCTTTTTGCTTGTTTAAGGGCTTGAAAAAAAAAATCAAGTCTTATCAGGGATCAGAAATACCAAAAACCGGCAGGAGCTTCGTGTGCCCTGTTCTATTTGCTGAGTGGCACCGGAGAGCTCCTAAGCTCTGTAGGAGTGAAGAGTATAAGTTGTCTGTGCCTCAATTTCTTCATCTTTAAAATGGGGAGAAAGCAGGGCACCTGGGTGGCTCAGTGGGTTAAAGCCTCTGCCTTAGGCTCAGGTCATGATCCCAGGGTCCTGGGATCAAGCCCCACGTCGGGCTCTCTGCTCAGCGGGGAGCCTGCTTCCTCCTCTCTCTTCCTGCCTCTCTGAATACTTGTGATCTCTGTCTGTCAAATAAATAAATAAAAATCTTTTAAAAATAAAATAAAATAAAATGGGGAGAAAGCTTCAACATGGGGACCTACTTCATAAAGTTATTATTAGCAGTACATGGGACTGTGCACATAAAGCATTTGGGACAGCACAAGCCAACAGAAGAGACTAGCACATATTGGTGTGCACATAATTATTTTATTAATACACAGAGAGACTTCAAGGCCAAATCTGGGCTAAGCACGTCCCTTCTGGTGACTGCCACAGCTTTTCCCACCACTAGTGAGAGGGAGGCCATGGTGATTTCTAAACTGTGTGTCCTCTACCACTCCTCCCCCCACCCCACCCCCCACACACTACCTAGTTTGGACGAGGAATGAACCCAGCAGCCAATCCCCTCTGGGAAGCTCTGTGTGACAGGGGTGAGCAAAGGACCCACAAGCAAAAATGAGCTCAGGCATCAAACAAATTCTAGCTGCAGGACTTGGGATTGGGAAGCACAGAGCCCCCCAGTTGCTAAGGGCCGCGGGGGCTGCTGAAAGAGGCCATGTGGAGGGGATGGGGTCCTGAGGAACTCAAGTGTGCAGGAAAGTCTGGAAGCAAGTATGTGGAAGGCACAAGAAAGCAGAAGCCACAAGAAACAAGGTGAAGGTAAAGAGGAACATGGAGCAGCGGGCAAGGAAGCTTGGCAGTGAGAGGAGAAGCCAAAACACCCAAGGACGGGATAGAGAGCAGTGAGGTCGGTTTCTGGAGGGAACACGGGTGGGACCATCAGCACAGGTCTGCTGCCGAGATCTCGAGAGGTGCTTTGGCTTCCCGGATTCCTTCTCTCCGGCTCATTCACACTTGGGTTTCTATTTTGAGATCTCTGTCTCCCCGACCAAGAACATTCCCTTCTTTTTTTTTTTTTTTTAAAGATTTTATTTATTTATTTGTTAGAGAGAGAGAGCGAGCACAGGCAGACAGAGAGGCAGGCAGAGGCAGAGGCAGAGGAAGAAGCAGGCTCCCTGCTGAGCAAGGAGCCCGATGTGGGACTCGATCCCAGGACGCTGGGATCATGACCTGAGCCGAAGGCAGCTGCTTAACCAACTGAGCCACCCAGGCGTCCCAGAACATTCCCTTCTTAATGTGGTCTGAGTCCCTTCCTCATGGTCAAGGAGCTAATGGAAAGCAAACACCAGCAAATCTGTGCAACACAGGAGTTCCACATGTGCCCTCTTCTCTCCTCCATTCTCGGTTCGTTGCTTGTTCACTGCCTACATTTTTCAAAGGACGGGCCTTGTTCTTTGTTCTGCTTTGTGCGAGTGATGGCGGCAACCGTGTCAGCTTTTATGATCCCTGGGTACACAGGATCAGAAAGAAATTGGCACTTGGGTTTTGAGACGACAGAGGAGCGGTCCTGTATTTTAGAAGCCTGCCACTGTCATGGCATTGTATTCGGATCCCCTAAATCCACGGGGGTCGAAGTTCAGCTTTTGAGACATATTTCTGAATTTTTTTCTCTTTCTTTTCCTCTTAATTCGGAGGTAAGTTATAGCATGATCTAGGGGAAAGAGTGTGGGCTCTGGAATGCAGGAAACCGGAGGTGAAATCTTAGCTTCTTCAATGGACTGATACTCCCAGGGATGCCATGAGAATTAACCAAATAAATTTACGTAAATATACGAGCATGCAGTAGACATTTCATAAATGCTGGGTCCCTCCTGCATTTCTTACAGGATTAGGATGCTTTGGGTTGTGAGCAACAGAAGACAATTCCAGCCATCTTAAATACACTGGGAAATCCATGGGTAGAGGCACAGGCAAATCTCCAAGCTGAAAGGTGGAGATGCCCCTGGGCTTATCAGGGATTTGAACTATTGGAAAGCCAAAAAGAAAATCGGTAGCATTTGGTCGACATAATATTTATAATAATAAATTAATAAATAATAGGCTTATTAATAATAAATGAATATAATAATATGTATTTATATGTATCTTTTAAAAAAAATATTTATTTGAGAGAGAGAGAGCAAGCCGAAGAGCATGAGCAGGGGGTAGGGAGGGGTTGAGGGAGAAGGAGAAGCAGAGCAAGGAGCTCTGACTGAGCAAGGAGCCAGACGCAGGGCTTGATCGCAGGACCCTGGGATCATAACCCAAGCCAAAGGCGGATGCCCAACTGACTGACCCACCCACATGCTCCTCTTTGTATCTTTATAATACTTAAATTAATTTATAAAGATTAGGAGGACCTTGATAGGGTTCTATAATAAAGAAAAAGTCAATTTTATAATTTTATAATTTTTTTATAAACATATAATGTATTATTAGCCCCAGGGGTACATGTCTGTGAATCACCAGGTTTACACACTTCACAGCCCTCACCATAGCACATACCCTCCCCAATGTCCATAACGCCAACCACCCTCTCCCAACCCCCTCCCCCTGGCAACCCTCAGTTTGTTTTGTGAGATTAAGAGTCTCTTATGGGGGACACCTGGGTGGCTCAGTGGGTTGGGCCGCTGCCTTTGGCTCAGGTCATGATCCCAGGGTCCTGGGATTGAGTCCCACATCGGGCTCTCTGCTTGGCAGGGAGCCTGTTTCTCCCCTCCCCGATCTGCCTGCCTCTCTGCCTACTTGTGTGATCTCTGTCTGTCAAATAAATAAATAAAACCTTTAAAAAAAAAAGTCTCTTATGGTTTGTCTCCCTCCCGATCCCATCTTGTTTCATTTATTCTTTTCCTACCCCCCAAGCCCCCCATGTTGCCTCTCAACTTCCTCATATCAGGGAGATCATATGATAATAGTCTTTCTCTGACTGACTCATTTTGCTCAGCATAATACCCTCTAGTTCTATCCACATCGTCGCAAATGGCAAGATTTTATTTCTTTTGATGGCTGCATAGTATTCCATTATATATATATATATACACACACCATATCTTCTGTATCCATTCATCTGTTGATGGACATCTAGGTTCTTTCCATAGTTTGGCTATTGTGGACACTGCTGCTATAAACATTCGGGTGCACGTGCCCCTTCGGATCACTACGTTTATATCTTTCAGGTAAATACCCAGTAGTGTGATTTCTGGGTCATAGGGTAGCTCTGTTTTCAGCTTTTTGAGGAACCTCCATGCTGTTTTCCAGAGTTGTTGCACGAGCTTGCATTCCCACCAATAGTGTAGGAGGGTTCCCCTTTCTCCGCAGAAAAAGTCACTTATTTTAAAAGGTTATCCTAAGAATAAACAATGAGTTAAGTACCAGGGTTTATTCAGAAAAATAACCTACAAATAAGATGCCCTTGAGACAGCTAACATGAGTCAAATAACATGCTGGAAAACAGCAATTGCAAGCATAGTAGTGAAGCAGATAACAAGTATATATTCCAGTGGTATTGTCTTATTTATCAGATTCTACAGGTTTTCTTGAGTACTGAAATAATCATACTTATAAAAAAGTGGGAGGAGATGCGTGTCTCCAATGCTGCTATTTCTATTAAGGTTGTCATTAAATCCCTGTGTCACCAAATGCTGTTTAAATAAATTCAAACATGGTTTGAAAAATATGCAAAATGTCTCTTGATATGTCTTAATTTTTCTGCCCTCTGCCATCCAATTTTTCCTGCTGCTCAGCCCCACGTCATGTGGAAAATATGCTCACCCAATATTCTCAGATGATATTTCGTCCAGTTTTTGAAGCTAAGAGAGAAAACAGCAGTCTCTAAAATCTCAGTTCCATAGTTCCAGAACCACCTCAGTTAGTCCTTCTTGTGTAAGGTATCATTACCTAATAACAGTAATCAAAATGGCTGAATCACATGTACCAAGCATGGCTACCAATAATCCAACCTGAATGAAAGTGGCAGGTAAATGGGTCTGCAAGGCTATATAGTAGTTAATTAAACATGGCTTCTAGAATCAGAATCCTTAATGTGATTTCTAGTTTCATCATTTTCAGTCGAGAAAGTTCTTTGAAGTTACAAGTCTCAATTTCCCCACATATAAAATGGAAACAATAAAGCCTACATCACAGATTATTGGGAGGATTAAATGAGCTGATCTATGTAAATATCTTAGTGTGGTGCCTTGCACCCAACTATTAAGGAATGGGAGGCAGACACAAGAAAGTGTCTATTATAATTGCATTACAGCACATTTTGGTAACCGAATTTTAATACCTCAAAAATATGCATTAAAATGCCAAGACTATTAACTCCATTAAAATACAGAACCTTTTGCGGGGGCTTTCCTAGTTGGAAATCCCAAGGGCTAATTTAGAATTTCATTGAAGAAAATAATGTAATTTTTTCTTTTATTTTGAGTGTGTCAGTTCTAACATAGGAATTACAGATTAAATGAGGTTAGTAGCTCCAGAAGAAAGCCTTAAACTCTGTTGAAAGCGTAAATATATCTCAGGTGGAATAGAAGCTTGGTATCAATGGCAAGCCTAATCCAGTTCTGTAAAGAGATTTTAAACAGAATTCATACATACTCTTTGCCTTTAATGTATATTTGGGATTTGAATTTGAATGTGGCATTCTTGCTTTAGATGCTTCCTGGATTTAAGATCTGACCAAGGCCATTTTGTCCTGTCACTGTAATAAATATCTTGCCTTATGAAATGTAAGATCCCATTCACCCTGGGGCTGGAGTCACTCTTTTATACTATGTTAGGCATTTAGGCAGGGGCCCTAATTCTTTCAAGTCAATTCTTTTCAGGCTGCAATATTTTTCATCTACTGCTCAGGGAGACATAAGACTTGGGGAGAATCAGGTCTATAAAAGCTTCCTCCGAAAGACTCATTTTTTAGGAGGATTTGGATAGAAAAAACGTGACCGAAACGTGGTGATGTGGGTTTGTCAAATATGCACGTATCTTTGCATGGGTACATAGATGGCTGGCTGAATGGATTGGTGGATGGCTGGATGGATGGGCAGATGGCTGTGCGGGCAGCTGGCTGGCTGGAAGCTTGTACGGGTAGGTAAATGGGTAGTTGGGTGTGTGGATGGATGGACGGATGGATGGGTGGCTGGCTGGCTGGCTAGCTGGATGGACGGATGGACGGATGGACGGATGGATGGATGGGTGGATGGATGGACGGATGGACAGATGGATGGATGGATGGATGGGTGGATGGATGGATGGATGGATGGACGGATGGATGGATGGACGGACGGATGAATGGATGGACGGATGGATGGGTGGCTGGATGGATGGACGGATAGATGGATGGATGGATAGATGGATGGATGATGGATGGATGGGTGGATGGAGGGGGAGATAATCATACAATGGATATTACCTAATCATGGCCAGGTGCCATGACTATTACAACTTTTTATCATCTTAGAAATGTGCCACTGTGTGCACTCTTGGGAACTAGAAAGCAAGTGGGCCCAAATTCTTTTCCCTGGCATTCTGGTAAGTTCAGGGCCAGGCAATTGACCTCCTCTTAGCCAACTAGACAGTCCCCTGGAGCACTTGGAATCTGAGTAAGTGCTATAGGGGGGTGGTGGCATTTGGAGGAAATCATCTCCTCAGCAGCAGGAATGTCCTGGGGCTCCATGAATGGACCTGTTCCCAATAGAACTGTTCTGGTTCCTGCTGTCTGGCCCTCCAGTGGTTGCTTGTTTGGGGCTTGTTTTCTAAGCCTGTTTTTGCAGCCTTCCTGGACCCCTTGTAAATTTTCTTTCGCTTAAGTCAGCAAGATTATTTCGATTGCAACCTAGAAGTCCCATTGATACAGATACTGGGAAGTAATGGAGTCCCAGGCATATCTTAAGTTCTTTACAGGCATTAATTTACTTGATATTCACAATGATGCTGTGAGTCGGTTACTTTTATTATTCCTGTTTTACAGAACAGTAAACACAGAAAGCTTATATAGCTCTCCCAGATTACCTTGCTACTAAGAGGAGAACTTGCACTTGAATCCTGGTAGGCTGACTCTAAAGCAGACTTAACTTTTGCATTTTTAAATATTTTGCAAATATTACTTTTGCAAAGATGAGAGAGTGAAGGAGGGAAGGGGAGAAAAAAAAGTAGCAGAGACTGTATGTTCCCTAAAACCTTTTCCTTTTTCCTCCTGGCACACAGACTAATTTTTCCCGCTTCCTTTGTACCTGGATGTAGACATGTGACCAAGTTCTGGCCAATGGGAAGAGAAGTAATTTTTTTTTTCATTTCTAAGTGAAAGTAATTAAGATGTGAACAGGCTTTTTCTATGTCCTCTTTCCAACTGCTGCCTGAATGGAGAGGACCTGGGGGCTTAGAGGAAGGCACAGCCATAAAATGGAATGACCCAGTAAAAGTCATCCTGAACAGGAACACTCCAGGACTGTGATATGAATAAGAAATAACCTTGATTTTCGGGGCCCCTGGGTGGCTCAGTGGGTTAAGCCTCTGCCTTCAGCTCAGGTCATGATCCCAGGGTCCTGGGATAGAGCCCCGCATCAGGCTCTCTGCTCAGCAGGGAGCCTGCTTCCCCCCCAACCCTCTGCCTGCCTCTCTGCCTACTTGTGATCTCTCTGTCAAATACATAAATAAAATCTTTAAAAAAAAAGAAAGAACCTTGATTTTGTTACACTATTATAATATTAAGGTTATTGGGTAAAGCCACTAACCTACCCTAATATGAGTACAAAAGCAGATGGTGGATAGAAGGGTGATGGAACGAAGTGAACCCGGATCTCAGGGTCAGGAGACCTCTGCCACTTCCATGGGTGTGTGTTTTTCCATCTGGAGTTGAAACTCTCATTTCCTCAAGAATTTTTCTTGACAACCCCATTGCTCCATTATAATTCCCATCCGTGCCTTAAGAAGTCCTGATTTTCATAGTTTTGTCTCTCCCCAAATGACTTCCACTTCTTTTTCCACTGCATCCCAAAGCAGATGGGATTTGGAGATTGACTCATCTTTTAAATCTGCCTTTTGGAACTTGTCCAAAGGCTTTGATTAGCCTGAACCCACAGTATCAGCTCTGAAGCTCTCTTTTGTTGTTAAGTCATATCTTGTATTTTAGAAGTGAACATTTTTTCCATTCCCACAAATTTTGGTGCTAGGCAAGAATAAAATATGGTAATTTCATGACATTGAGTTTGTTAAATTATGCACTGATGAGGCTTCATATTTCTCCTTCTAATTAGAGGGTAAGATTTGAGTAATAGAAAGTAAATTTCTACAACATGTCTAAACGTATTATTTTATTTTGAATGACACCTAGTAATAAAAAGGACTAGTTTCACAACAAATCTCTTATCTCAAAGGTCAAAATATTATATATTTTCAAAAGCTTTCCTACCTGTAAAACATCTTCTGGGAAATATAATACCCTGCCTTGTGGGGAAATAATTAGCAGGGGATATGGATGCTGTCTATCAAAGAATTATTAAACTGTAAGTAGGAGTTATATAAAAGGGGTTTTTCTTTGCATTTGCGAAATTGTACAAGAAGAAATTCATTAAATGGACGTGAAACTACAATGGGTAACTCCCATGGTTTTTCATCAACATGGTGGCAGGGATTCTTAGGATCATAACATAGGTTGTGAATGACATCTTTGATGAAGTTATTAACTCAGAGATTTGCCCTTGAGCTCTATCAAAATGAAGATACCATGTATAAAACCATCTTTGTATATTTTCAATTTAGATGGGAGACTCAGAAGGAGTAGAGGACCTCTCAGGGTCTCTATGATTGTAAGTACTGTACAATTCACCTTTTTTTCATCTATGAAAAGGGCAGATGGCCAGAATCATTTACTTTGTCAATTAAAATTAAGTCCACTTAAGAGTTCTATGGAATTGGGGCACCTGGGTGGCTCAGTAAGTTAAAGCCTCTGCCTTCAGCTCAGGTCATGGTGCCAGGGCCTGGGATTGAGCCTCGCATCGGGCTCTCTGCTTAGCAGGGAGCCTGCTTCCTCCTCTCTCTCTGCCTGCCTCTCTGCCTACTTGTGATCCTTGTCTGTCAAATAAATAAATAAAATCTTTTTTTAAAAAAGAGTTCTATGGAATCATAATGCATGGCCAATCACAATATCAAAAATCTGTAAGATCTGGGGCACCTAGGTGGCTCAGTGGGTTAAAGCCTCTGCCTTCGGCTCAGGTCATGGTCTCAGGGTCCTGGGATTGAGCCCCGCATTGGGCTCTATGCTCAGCAGGGAGCCTGCTTCACTCTC
The DNA here is from genome assembly GCA_003697995.1 of Taxidea taxus jeffersonii. Taxonomy (NCBI): domain Eukaryota; kingdom Metazoa; phylum Chordata; class Mammalia; order Carnivora; family Mustelidae; genus Taxidea; species Taxidea taxus. The sequence goes on along the minus strand of ML106282.1, from coordinate 45,824 downwards.
TCTCTGACTGCCTCTCTGACTACTTGTAGTCTCTGCCTATCAAATAAATAAATAAATAAATAAATAAAATCTTTTTTAAAAAATCTGTAAGATTTGAAAGAGATCTTAGGCAGTCATCTGGTCTAATACCTTTATCTTATAGATGAGGACACTGAAGTCCAGAGAAATAAAGTGATTTACTCAAGGTCATCTATCAAGTTATTGCTTAATGTAACTGAGTAGTCTAAAAGTAAAATGTAGCTGAGTTCTATAATGGCTGGGTCCAGGAGCTCAAACATATCACTGGGAACCTATGGGTCACTTGGCTCGGTTTTCTCTGTTCTGTTTTCTTCTCAGGCATATTGTCTTCTTGTGCTGTGCTTACAATATTCCAGTCTTTGGTCCTTCTGTCTCACAGTGGTTCCACCCAAAAGACAGCTTCTTTATTCTACTGGTTCCAGTAAAATTTATTAGTCCAGTTTGAGTCACAGTCTAGTTCTGAATTAATCACTGACCAGGGTATTCCACATTCTGATTTTCTTGATCTGAGTCAAGATGCCCATCAACAAGGCAGGTCAGCTTCACCTAACCCTTATGGGACTGTGGCTGGGAAAGGGCAGTTCCCAAAGGAGGCTCTGAACAATGTTGCCAGAAAGGGAGATTTCCTACTGAACGGACAAAAGCAAAAAATGTCTACTACACACAGCAATGCTTCATGAATCTCCTTGTTAGTTCATAATGTAATTTCATTATTTCTTTTATGGCATATCATATGTTTTTTCTAATAAATATTTAGGTATATATTGTATAATAATATAAAATTTAAAATGATCAACTGTTATCAATTTATACGTAAAAAGAAATGCCAACTTTTCTCCTTTAAAAAAGGGTAGACACTTGTTAATCTACTTGGAAATAATTCTGGAACAAAAAAACAGTTTAAAGGATATTATATCTAATTTAGTCTTAAGATTGAATGGTTATTTAAACAGAGACTGGGATTTAACAGGTGTTACAGCATCAAAAATAGATTTTTAAAAATGGCTTCATGACTTGATTGTTTGGAACACTTAGATTTTTCACTTAAACTGGTTTATTTTTAATGTTTCTCTGTTTAGTTTCCAAATGACAAGTTATTAAAAAATTTCAGGGCTTCTATTGGCAACATTAGTCTACAAATAACCCATCATACGGATAGTTATTATTATCTCTAACAAATCAAAAGCCAAAAACCATAATTCTATTGAGCAATGGAAGTTGAGTTGAGGCAGTACAGACAACCTGATGTGTGTGGTTTACATGTTCTTTTTTTTCTTTTTAAAGATTTTATTTATTTATTTGACAGAGAGAGAGATCACAAGTAGGCAGAGAGGCAGGCAGAGAGAGAGGGGGAAGCAGGCTCCCTGATGAGCAGAGAGCCAGATGCAGGGCTCAATCCCAGGGCCCTGAGATCATGACCTGAGCTGAAGGCAGAGGCTTAACCCACTGAGCCACCCAAGCGCCCCGGGTTTACATGTTCTGGTCACATAAGTCAATGTGTGAATTGCAGATGATCATCGTGAGGATCACTAATATCTTGTTTTTCTCATACTTCCTATCTTCTATCTGTATCTGTCTCATAACTTAAGCAATATGTGAATAAACCGTAATAATAAAAACTGAACAAACTGTGTAACTGTGAAGTCCCTGTTTGGGTCAACGGCATTTAGTTGAAAGTGATTACTATACCTTAAAAGTGCCCATGATAAGAGCTACAAATCCTCAGATTATTCTATTCTAACAGAAAATAATTTTATCCAATTATTTTATTTTATGGCCTTAAAAGAAATGAAGGCAGATATCCTATTTCTAATGACACAAACCCTCAGAATATCTCTAGTGATCCCTGGGGGTGTGCAAAAATGCAGGCCAGCAAATAGCGGACTACTCCTTCCTTTTTCCCATGTCGCTGTGAACACTGTTCATTTCTAAGGAAGGCTGCTCCCTCGCTTGAGCTGAAAACCAGCTGAATACTTCAACAGCCTTGGTGTTGTCACTTCTCCACTTTTTAAGAGGACAACTCCCAAGTGTTTGCCTCTCATGGGGTTGCTACCTCACAGGTGCTCATGTGGCGTCATGCGGGAAGACAGCATCCGGAGCCAGACAGGACTGGGAAATGTCAGCCCTTCCTTTTGACATTGGCCCAGTTTTGTCCTTTAGTCCCTTTACCTAGGAGGGAGCCAGGAGCTTGACTTTAGTGGTGAGCTCCTGGGCTCGTGACTGGCACCGTCTACGCTAATGCCCCAAATCTACTTCATGCCAGCTGTCAGCGCGTGCTTAACCTAAGTTCCAGCCTGCCCGTGGATAATGGGATAGTACAGACCCCTCAGGGATTTTGCAAAGATTGTATAATCAGGCAAGAGTGCAAGACAGAAGCACTTCCCCTCAAATCCTCTTTTCACCCTTTTCTACCTAGTTCTGCACCTGGAAGTCTCACCAATACCCATTACATCCATGGACTCCCTCAGCCTTGGAGCTCTGCTTCTCCTGTGGAAGCACCAGCAGCGGTGGTGAGGTCAGAGGGGGGAGAGTGAGGTCAGGATATGGATTTCCTCTGCTTCCTCCCTTCTGGGTGGCCTTTAAGGAAGGTCACAGCCCTCTCAGTTGACTCTCTTCCTACCGTGTTTTTCAAGGTCCTGGCAACCCACTCCTTCCTCTGACAGCTTCAGGCTTGCCTTCCTTCACTTTTGCAAATATCTTTATTAATGTTTCCCCAAATTTGAATGTGTGCACACCTTGTGTTTCCTAGTGTATACAGCATGGAAAGTGCTTCACCAAGTACACAACAAGCACTTGTGTGGTTGTTGGGAGGACTAAATAAAACTATGTGCACAGGATGGCACAACATAGGAGTCAGTTCCTGATAATAATAATATATAATACCATAACAGCTATTATTTATAAGTGCTCATTACAGACAAGATACCAGCCTAGCATTTTATATTCATGATTTCATTCTGAAGTCCCTACCCCCAAATCTCTAAGTAGTTACTGTTCTCCCCAATTTAGGGACCAGACAGAGACTCAGAGAATTTAAGTAACTGGCCCGAGGACACACAGCAGGTTTGTACCGACTCATCCTCCTAAACTATTTCATTGTCCTCATAAGCATTTCTGCTCCAGGTTCCTGATACAGACTTTTGTTTTGAAATCACAAATGATTTTTTTTTAATTTGTTTATTTTAGGGAGAGAGAGCTCGAGCATGGGGAGGAGAGGAAGAGGGAGAATCTCAAGCAGACTCCCCACTGAAACAAACAACCCTGAGATCACGACTTAAACTGAAATCAAGAGTCAGACGCTTAACTGACTGAGCCAGCTGGATGCCCTCAGCTTTTACTTAAAAACAAAAACAAATAAACAACAACAACAATAACAAAACTACAGGAATTTAGGTTGGAATAGCACTTAACTTAGAATTTTGGATAGACTTGATCACCTAATGATGTAGGGTCTTCCTCCTTCCCTTTAATATGGTAGCAATTCTTTTTAGCTTTACTCCTTAGCCTTATAAAAAATGTTACACATGGAGCCTCTTAAAATGAATTTTCCAAATATCTGATGCTGATGTATGGATTTATTTTTGCATATTGATTTTATATCCGACCACCTTTCTTAAACTGTCTCATTAATTCCAATAACTTGAAGACTCTTTTGAGCTTGAGTTTTTGTCACTTACAGTTTCATTTCTTCCTTTCTAATCCTTACAGTTTTGATGACTTTTTCTTGTCTTAACTGCAATCACTGAAACCTCCAAGACAACAGAAGTCCAAGAGAATATCCTGGGGTTTTCCTTGATTTTGGGAGGAATGTATCCTTAATGTACCATTAAGGGTGGGCTTTGCTCTAGACTTTCTGTAGGTAAACTCTACCAGGTTAAAGACATTTTATTACGAGTCTCCAACCGTTTTCTCTTACTGCCCTTTGATGAAACTTTTCCTTTATTTACCAATCCTGTTACAGATACTTAAAAGTATCTCCTCTTCATTTTAAAGTATTTAGGATAGAAGAACTACATAAATTTGTGCCTTCAGTCAAGCACATAGATACTCAGTGTTTATCTTTTTGAAAGAAGCAAAAATAAGGACGTTTTATTTATATGCCCAGAACTCCCTGCCAGACCTCCTCAAAAGTAGCACGATTCAACGAAAAAAAAAAAAAAAAAGGTTCTAGGCTTCAAGTTAGGAGATCAATGAATGTTCTCCCCCTGACTCATAGATGTAGGTTTTTGTTAAGGCCTGTCTGCAGGTAACCTACCTTCATTACTGGCCCACCACCACTTAGGGATGTTTTAAATGACTGGGAAAGCGAAGTTTGACGGTAACTGGGCTTCTGCTTCTAGTTTTTCTCTGAAACATTATTGCATGGAAAATGCAGGCTCCACAATTGTCAGGAGACTCTTCTCCTCTCTCTGGGCCTGTACAGGTGAACCAAAGCCCTAGCTGGAGCAAGGAGGAAGAAACAAGTCCACCAGAGGAGCGCTCCACTCGCTCCAAGAAGGAACACTGTTCCCAACAGGTCAGACTCTCCATCCAGGTCAGGGAGAGTCCCACAGGCCCTGTTAAGTGTGCTGGGATCAATCCACTGTGAGCAGGAAAGAGACGTTTCCTTAGGTGGTCGTAGGAGGGGAGGCAGTTGCCAGAGGGGAAATGGTGCCACTTGGTATCAGCAGAGGTATGATTCTGAAAAAGACAGACTCGGCTCTTTTCTGAAGACAAGAGGCCATGCACACACAGAAATGACATCGGAAAGGGGATTTAACACTTGCGCTCCCAGGGGAAGGCAGGAGTGAATAAAAGGAACTTCTTCGCTTGCTTTGTTCACTGGCTGCTGATGTTACTAATAGCAAGTCATGTTGTGTTTCCTACTGTACAAGGCAGCACCACAGAAAGAAGAGTTGATTAAATCACGTGGTGTTTCCAAGTAGGAGATTTCACGGCCTCCTCGGAGACAGTTTATGGATGAACACAGTTAATTTTTATATTTTTTACAGTAAAAAAAAAAAGTTTTCCTCCCCTCTCACTTGGAAAGTATCTGTCCGTCTGTCCATCCATCCACCCACTATCTGTCACTGTGTCCATACTTAATGATCATTATTATCATGCAGAGTGAACATTTGTTGAGCTCTTACAACACTGCACTAATTTCCCAGGTGCTTTCTTATTTATTCCTTGCACAGCTTGTGAGATACTTGCCACTATTATTCCATTATAAACATAAGAAAAGTAAGGCACAGGAAGGTGACCTAGATTTGTTCAAAGTCTCAGAGCAAGTAGCTGGAGAAGTTATGACTCTAGCCCAGACTTTCTGGATCCTGCAGCCCTTTCCAGTGGCAAGTGAAGTCAGATCATATTGGCTCACAACAGTCAATTGTTCCCTGTTTAGGACTTTTGAGCACAGGCTGTTAAATACAGACATTATTAAAGATTAAATTACATAAATTTTGATCAAATAAATTATATTAAAACAAAGGTAATAAACACTCAACTCATGGCTTTCTAATTATTTTACTGCATTCTACTTTATCCTTGCTCTTGAAGTAATTTCTTTCTTTTGAAAGCCTACAGTAGAAATATTCTATAATAATGTGCTGTGGCATATCTTTTTGCAATTCTGCATTCAGTCGTGTTACTGGCTTGACATCGGCTGTGGTGAACAGTTTACACCAGGGAAATAAGCAAATGCTACAAATTGGGACTTTTTTCTCCTGGAAAGCTAATTCTTTTTTTTGTTTGTTTTAAGATTTTTTATTTATTCATTTGACAGAGATCACAAGTAGGCAGAGAGGAAAGCAGAGAGAGGAGGAAGCAGGCTCCCCATCGAGCAGAGAGCCCAGATGAGGGGCTTGATTCCCCTGAGCCGAAGGCAGAGGCTTTAACCCACTGAGCCACCCAGGTGCCCCTAGAGAGCCAATTCTTAAGCATTTTACCAGGCACACTTGTGGCCCTTTCTCTCAACTACTGTGGCATAAAACTTGTACAAAATGCCACAAGTTTATGTACTAGGCACAATGATGGATACTGAAGATCCAAAGTGAACCAGTTACAGTAAAAATATAGAAGAGAAAATATCAGTCTGGAAATTGAAAGATTGTGGAGGCCTCCTAATTCCAATTTGACATATCACTTCAAATATATTATCCAGATATAATTTTATGTAAGGTGAAGTAAGACCTCAGGTAGCCAGGAAAAAGGTAATAATAATTTTGACTGTCTCTCTTCCCTTTTATTGTAGTGAACACAAAAGGAACCCCCTGTACTGTGATATGGACCCATTCCAGATACAACTTCAGGTATCTCCAATGAGTCCTATCTGTTGATTTGGATCTTCTGAATATATGGTTCTTTGACCAAGGAAAACACTACTCCTCATCTGGAACACTTTTGTTTAGGAACAAACCGAGCATTAAACCAGACAGCTGCTTTGTACAGTCAGGAAAATGACTCTTGTAAGGAAGAGTTAAAGACCATTGATATGGTAATTTCCCCCACCAGATATCTTCCTAATAGAATCTCACACCAGCTTAGATCATCTGGTCAGCCAGATTCATTCTCAGTGGCCATATGGAAATGGATGCACAGAAAGGTGGAAAGCAAGAAAAGGGGTAAGACGGTAGCATTCAAGACACAGGGGTTTCGCCCCTGCTTTGCCATTTATGGGCAAATCATCTTTTTTTCTACACTTCAACAGCGCTGTTTACAAAATGAGGGTGTTAGACCCTCTGCTTTTTTCACGTTTAGGCTGCAAAAGCATCGCCAACTGAGCTAATTAATATACAGGTCTCAGATCCCACCTACAGGTCATCCACTCATCATCTAAGCCATGCCAAACAACTGCCCTGGAAACCAGCACCTGAGTTAACTCCCTTCCCACTGGTTGGCCCTATCATATATCTGGTAACACTGCACCGGGTGACCTCTGCTCCTGCCCAAATGTACTGTCATCTTTTGTTTTGTTTTACGATTTATTTATTTATTTATTGGGTGGGGAGGGGCAGAAGGAGAGGGAGAAAGAGAATCTCAGGTGGACTCTGCACTAGCTCAGAGCTTGACATGGGGCTCCATCTCATGACCCTGAGATCATGACATGAGCGGGAACAACCTGAGTCGGTCTCTTAAGCAACCAAGCTACCCAGATGCCCCTGTAGTGTAGTCCTGAGGTTAAAAGTGGTATGTTTTCAATGTTAGTGAACAGTTGTTGTTGTAGTTGTTGTTTTTACTTGAACTGTGCATTTAAAAAAGAGCTATTTTGCCTTGTTTGCCTATTGGTTTACTTCTATTTGAGTCCCACCTGTTATCTCTATAATTTGATGGAGGTCATCAGTATTCTCTGACCATTTTCATCTCAGATAGGTGTATTTCTCTGTTCATACTATTTGGGTGACAAAAGAAAAAAAATCAACTGCTAGTTTTAATGGCTAAGAAGCATTCCAGTAATGGATTTCTTGTAAGAGAGAAAAATTCAAAGCTATCACCATGTGTTTGCTGGGAGTGATTCTGAAAATAGTGGGAAAGCGAACAAAACCTGAATTATTATACTACTGCATTCAAGTCAGTAGTGTAGTAAGTAAGAACACTGGACTGGCTTTGAGACAGGTAATGTATATCTTTAACTTGTTCCACTGAAATTTATCCTATAGTAAGAAATGATTCGAGAATAAACAATATAGTTTCCCAATCTTTGATATGACTAGTTTCTACTATAAAGCAAGTGATCACTATTGCCATCTTTCCCTTCACTGGCTAAGTGCTATGAGCTGTGATTTTCATCTGCCTGCCATCAAATTTTTCTTCTTCTGGTAATGGCACCCTAGCTTTCTCTGAGCAAAACAGCTTCCCTCACTCCTAGATCACATGCTGTGATTTGGGGGAGGAGGGAGGGAATCTCGTGCTCGGGGGGTAAAAGGACATTGCTTCAGGCACAGTGCTTTGGGGATGGTTATGAGACAATTTGGAGTAGGAAGAATTAAGCTTCAGACTTTCTTGAACAACTGAACAGAAGGGTTTTTTTTCATTTTGCTAGGTTTTAAGTCGGGTGGACTGCAGGGCTAGAGCTGCTGGCCACCATATCGTTGCTCCTCGGACTCTAAAAATGGAGTGAAACCGGAGAAGCATGTGGAAGAGCAAGTGTGACAGGAAAGGGGAGAGGGAGAGGGAGGCAGGGCGGTGAGTGGTAGGGAAGGGGGTTGAGAGAGACAGAGAAAGAAAGAATACAAAGGGCCAAGACCTCAAGCTGTATTTGAAGCTGTCAGATCTATCCCCTGGATATATTCCCATGAGGTGATTTTTTTTTTTCCCCCTCTTAAACCACCTTTCTTTTGATCACTTGAAACCAAACTAATCCTAACTGATTCACAGAACAACTTTGCCCAAATCATATAAATTCTCTAAGCTGCAGGGCTTTCATTTTGTTTTTTTTTTTTTTAAATGTATGCAAAATAAGGGTATACATTGGAAACAAAGATTTTTTTATTTTATTTTATTTTTTCTAAAAAGCTCTTTACATCTATCCCCATAGGATGTATCTTCCAGAGCTTTTTTTTTTTTTTAAAGATGTATTTATTTATTTATTTGACAGACAGAGATCACAAGTAGGCAGAGAGGCAGGCAGAGAGAGAGGAGGAAGCAGACTCCCCTTGCTGAGCAGAGAGCCCGATGCGGGGCTCGATCCCAGGTCCTGGGATCATGACCTGAGCCGAAGGCAGAGGCTTTAACCCACTGAGCAACCCAGGCGCCCCTTTTTATTTTTTTTGAGAGAGAGAGCACACAAACCAGGTGAGGGGCAGAGGGAGAAGGAGAGAGGGAATCTGATATAGGCTTCACTCCAGTGTGGAGCCCCCCTAGGGCTCGATCTCACAACCTGAGATCACAACCTGAGCTGCAATCAAGAGTACTCAAGTGACTGAGCCACCCAGGTGCCCCCAAAACAAAGATCTTTAACTCTCTCACGCTGTAATAAAATTATCAGAATATTTATGCATATTCAAAAAAATAAAGGATATATAAGAAACTGATGATGGTATTTCCTTTGAGGAATGGAAAATTAGAGCTGGGAGGGAGATAGTTTGCTGCATACCCTTTTGTACTATTTGTCTTTTATTTTTATTATGTATAAATGTTGCCTATTAAAACCTCAATTGCATGATCCTGCAAAGACAATTTCTTTGTTTCCTTTTTTAAGTTGTATTTTTTAAAGTTGTACTGTTGTTGACATACGGTATTATGTTAGTTTCAGGTGTACAACATAGTGATTTGACCATTACGTACATTACAAAATGCTCTCCTTGAAAGTGTAGCTACCATCTGTCACCATACAATGTTATCACAGTATTATTGATTATACTCCCTATGCTGTACTTTTCATCCCATGACTTATTTATTTTATAACTTGAAGTCTGTACCTCTTTATCCTTTTGCCCATCCCCCCTCACACCTCTCCCCTCTGGCAATCGCCAGTTTGCTCTTTGTATTTATAAGTCTACTTTTGTTTCATTTGCTTTGCTTGTTTATTTATTGCTTTTTTTTTCTTTTAGATTCCACATATAAGTGAAAACATACGGTATTTGTCTTTTTCTGTCTGGCTTATTTCACTTAACAAAAGACTATTTCTCTTATATGCAATAGCATGTTCACTCTTTATACACCATGTGCCTTTTGGATTTACTATGGCAGCCCTGTAACACAGGGAATAAGTGCTAAAGCATACCTTTTTATTTCTTAAGATTCTTTTATCCCCAAATGTACTAAATAATGATGATGACACAAACATCAAAATTACTCTTTAGATACATCTAAACATAGCACATACTTTATTCTAGTAGAAATACTTTCTGGATGTTGTAGACAATGGGTCTCCTCCCTTGTTTCCAGAGTATTAATTTAATTTATCAAGATGCCATCTGTTCGATCCCTCTAATCCTCAGCTCACCTATTTTGAAGATGAGATGTCTCAAAGTAAATGCATCATTCAAATTGAGGATTTAGGGGCAGCTTATGTAATGCTGTTTCATTGCCTCTTCTAGCCTCGGGGATGGGTTGCGCCATTTCGTTTTACTTCCCGTTGTCCCCACAACATTCTACTGTTTGGGTTTTGGAGAACAGAGCTTATTGAAATGACTTAAGTGAGCCTTCTCCTCAGAGGAACAGAAAGGCAATACCTAGAAAGGAGATCTGTAAAGATGAATATTAATTGGGTACATTTGGATCCTCTTGTATTTTCTTTATCTTCATGGAATTGCATGTCAGGGTCAGACTGAGGTGATCTTTGGAGGCCGGTTCCATTGCTCAGTTATTACTTTTCAACCTCCTTCTTCTTCAGATCCTGATTGCAGTATCATTCATACTCTTGACCTGAACAATGGAATTGAGAGGACCCTGTCGGGACTCTCAAGGATTGAGGGGTAGGTTGGAAGTCTAGATCAACTGTCAGAAATTGACTCCAAGGTGGTACAAAGTCATCTAACCAGCATTACGGATAATAATATTACAATTATTAACAGCTAATTTTATTTAGTACTCTATGTCCGATCTTTTACCAGATGTTTAATGCTCACTTAATTCTCTTAATACCCCTCTTAAGCAAATGCAATTATTACTCCCACTCGACAGATGAGAAGAAGCGGGCACATAGAGCCTAAGCTGGATAACTTGTCCAAGGCCCCACATGTAGGAAGTGGTAGGCATGGGATGTGAATTCTGATAGCCTGATTCCAGAACCTATGCTTCTTACTCCTCTCAATGGGCTCAAACTCTAGAGATAGAGCAGAGGAGAGCATGATTCATTTTATCTGGGGAGACCCGAGAGGCTTCCTGGAGGAGGTGATATAACAGGTGGGTTTTGAAAGACGAATGGCTGTTTATCTGGCAACCACAAGGGTATGTCAGACAATCACCAACTGCACGTGCAAAAAGGGAAGAAGTGATTTTTTTCACTGATGTCTGAAATTTAACTTCAAATTACCATAACATATATGTACAAATTAGGGGGAAAGATGTTAGAAGTAAAAATAAATGTCGGCATTGAGACAACTCATAGCTACCTTACTAAAAGAATCAACCCTATACCATCCTTAGGGATAAAACTATGTATATATGAAGATGTATAAGAATGTGTCACAAGGGGCGCCTGGGTGGCTCAGTGGGTTAAGCCTCTGCCTTCGGCTCAGGTCATGATCTCAGAGTCCTGGGATCAAGCCTTGCGTCAGGCTCTCTGCTCGGCAGGGAGCCTGCTTCCCCCTCTCTCTGCATACTTGTGATCTCTCTCTCTGTGTCAAATAAGTAAATACAATCTTTAAAAAGAAAAAAAGAATGCATCACAAAACATGTAACATCACAGAGAAATGCTAGTTCTGGTTACATAACTTCATAGGGCACACTGATTGCTTTGATTGCCTCTATTCTTTATCCTCTCTTGCAGCCCCAGCTTTTGCCATGTGTAATTGCAGGAATTACAACTGAAATACAAAAATTGAAATACAAAAAAAGGAAATACAAAAGAATTGTAATTCCTTTGAGTAAAAAGGCAGTCCACCTCCTCATTTTTGGATCTGGGCTATCTTTAGCCACTGGGATATTACGAGACATGACACAACAGTGTCTTAAAACACACACACACATATACACACACACACGCACACACACACGGTGGGGGGGGGGTAGATTTAAGACATTATTTTGACCAAAATTTTAGGAGGAAGCAGTAAAGCACTTGGACATTTTTGCTTGTGCTTGCTCTCCCATCAGGAGACTACGTCCAGGGTAGCGTGCTATAGGACAAAAACTATGCAGAGCAGAGCCCCTGGCAGCTTTGTTTCCCAGGAGGCTACCTGCAGCAGGGCACAGCTGGGTCCAGGGAGTCAGAAGGAGTCCCAACTCAGAACAGCCCAGCTCTGCCAGATCACATGCACCCTGCAGACTTAGCTCAATTAGGGCTTATTATTGAACACTGCTGAGTTTTCCATCCGAATTTCCTCCACTTATAGATAGCTGGAGGGTTACAGTAACTGACCCTGCAATTATCCCATGGAAAGATGTGAAATACTCGACTCCCAAGAAAGTTATATTGCTATGTCAATTTCGCCTTGCAAACTGCAAATTTGCAATTGCAATCGCAAAATGCAATTTCACAGCATCACCGTGACAACGGACAACTGATACAGTATATAAGACCATTTCATAACACCATTAACACCAAAAACTCCTGGCAGTCAGTGTCCTTCTATTTAGTTTATGCTCAAATAAAAGCAGAAGAAACAGGCACATGATACATGCTTTTTAGGGAAAAAAAAAAAAAAAAAGAAAGACAAAAACCCAACAGGGATCTAGCTTCTTTGACAGTAGAATATTTCATGTTTATCCCTGAGGGAAGTGCAAGGTGAATGACTATAACCCATCACTTGTTAAGTAAAATCACAAACTAACTTTACACCGGAATAGCCAGCAGCTACTTTAAAAAGGCAGAAGAGATGGGTATATTATAATTCAGCTCTTTTCTTTATTGTTCTTTTTTTTTTAAGATTTTATTTATTTATTTGATAGAGATCACACAAGTAGGCAGAGAGGCAGGCAGAGAGGGGAAAGAAGAAGCAGGCTCCCTGCCGAGCAGAGAGTCCGATGCGGGACTCGATCCCAGGAAGCTGGGATCATGACCTGAGCCGAAGGCAGCAGCTTAACCCACTGAGCCACCCAGGCGTCCCTTCTTTGTTGTTCTTTATGGAACTTTAAACCAAAGTTCTTGTGTCAAAAAGCCTTTCAACCTCTGACAGGGTGGAACTGAAGTTACAATATTAAGAATGTTTTTGAATGTTTCATAGTCCAAATTTTTCAAACCCCTTCCTACACGGGTAGAGGGGAATCAAATAAGGGTAACTCAAATAAAAATTATTCTATTTGTTCCTAATTGTAATGATAGATCTGTTCAATATAGCAAATGGGGAAAATAAAGTGAAAAGAAAGCAAGCAAAACTATTTCCGCCATTAAAATATAACCACTGTCAATATACTTGTATTTTAAATGTATTTTTATCTTATTTTAATAATAGTAGCACACTTTGCGGGACCACGCTGGGAATTTTACATTCCCCTCTTCCTTTAATTATCACAACTCAGTGAGCTGGTATTATGGCCATGGTTTAGGTAAGGAAAGTAACAACAAAGTAACAGAAATGTTACCGGCATAGTAGCCCCTCCCTGTGATACAGCAATTCAGCACTCCTCTTTAGAAGCTATTTTGCTTTTACTTAACCTCTCATGATGGAAACATCAAACTTAGACAAAAGCAGAGGGGAAAGCATCCTGAGCCCCCAGGCTTCCACCACCCACTTCAACAATTACTGACCCGGGTCAGACTTGCTTCACCAACTGCACCCACTTTTGCTCACATCCTTTGACTCCAGGTTTCCGTGTGAACTTCTCCATGTGTGAAGCACTTGAGGATAATTTGCCCTGCAGATCCTCAAGGATAAACCTGAAATAATCCTGTACTTTCAAAGAGGCAAGTTTGCTCTCTCAGTCTTGCCTACGAAGGAAAACGTGCCTCCTGCCTACAGCAGCGGGCTAAGCCCTGGTTAGACTGAAGCTCAAGCTGAGGGGAAGATTCTGAGTTCTAGGAGCTGAGCTACCCATACAGACACTGTCATGAAATGTACCTCTCTCTACCCACAAAATAAGAAGGAACAGAACGCTGTTGTTTCCAAAGCGCCCTTGTATGTTTCGTTATGTGTAACGGAACATTCCTCTTGGCGAAAACTGCTCCACTCTGCTCTCCACTCTGCTCTCAGTATTGTTTCTCTGGCTCCTACAGAAAGGCTTTGCGGTGTCGAACTGGACTGTTCTCCCTCCAGTCCCTCTCACCCAAGGGCCAGTCCCTCCTTCAAGGGCAGGGCTGGTGTGCTTCCTCATACCACCATCATTCACCCTGCACTGGGTAAGCGGTTAATATTCATGAGGACTTCCACCAGCGGAGTCTGCAGGGGCATATGGAGACCACAGCCTCTAATCCTAGCAAGTTTGCACCAAAGCGTCTGAGTCTATTTACTCACAATTTGCTGATGTTTTGACATTTCCTTGCTGATTTGCCTCTTGAATGAACGCCTCATGACACATTCGTGATCGGAAGTGATATCCCCATGAGCCAAAGACTGGCTTCTCCTGTTGCCATGGGCCATCCCATCTCATTTTCTCACAGAATGAATGTTGCACTCGAGGCAAAATAAAGAAGACGGCAGCCCTAAATGTCTCCTATTTCTGTCTCTTCTGCCTGGCCTCTGCAGCTGAGGAAGGAGAGTGGAACCTCCGTGCACTCGTGCACTCGACAGCAATTACTTTTTTTTAAGAGAAAATCTTTTTTTTTTTTTTAATTTTTATTTATTTATTTGACAGACAGGGATCACAAGTAGGCAGAGTCAGGCAGAGAGAGAGAGGGTGAAGCAGGCTCCCTGCTGAGCAGAGAGCCCAATGTGGGGCTCGATTCCAGGACCCTGGGATCATGACCTAAGCCGAAGGCAGAGGCTTTAACCCACTGAGCCACCCAGGCGCCCCGACAGCAATTACTTTTGTCTGATAACATCTTTCACTCCAGTCTTGTGAGACAAGCATAAAGAGGTTACTATCAGACTCTTTTTCTGATTTAAACAACAAAACGTGTTTGTTGTTAGTATACAAAAAGTATAAAAAGCACAAAAGCCTGGAAAGCAAAACTACCTCTTCCATCTCATTCCCCAGCCCTGGTCACTTAATTCTTCTCCCTAAAACTGATTACTGTGCCTTTGGTATGCATACTTCTAGATGTTTTTCAATGCTCTGAAATAAATATCTAGATATGTTTATAAGTATAGATAGATGCAGTGTAAAAGAAACATATGAACACATCCATTCGCATATGCATGTGATTCTTTTTGCATACTGCATCACATCTAAGAATCCCCTGAGTATAGAATCTGTCATTATTTTATGTGTAGCATCAAGAGTGTTCCTTGGTCAGTAGCAATTGTAAGATACCATCAATTATAAGACCCTTCTTATAATAATGTGAAAATGTGAAAAATGCACATCTTGGTATCATTGAAGTATGGCATTGTTTTGCATTTCCTTTTTCTCATTTAACAGTATAAAGATATGTTTTCCCTTCAGTGCAAATGGATCCACCTTTTTTTTTTTTTTGTAAACTGCTGCACACTACAACACTGTTAGCTGTTCCACGACTTATGTAGCCCTTCTCATACCGTGGAACATGTAAGTTGCTTCCAAATTTACCATTAAAATAGCACTGGATGAATATAGCTCAGCATAAACCTCTACATACTTACATGAAAATTTTATAGAGTGTATTCCTACAAGTGTAATTGCTGGGTCAAAGGTTATGAGCCACTAAAATGTTTATAGGGACTGATAAACTAGGAGCTACTTTTCCAGACAAGAACGCTGTAGTTCTGAGGATTTAAGCACCTTGCTCCAGCTCCCGCAGTTAGTAAGGACAGAGGTTGCCAGCTGCTTTCTAACTGGGGTAGTATTCTGAACCCCATGCTCGCCCTCCTCTGTCCTTTCCACTGTGGATTCATCTTTTTTTTTTTTTAAGATTTTATTTATTTATTTGACAGAGAGAGAGAGAGATCACAAGTAGGCAGAGAGGCAGGCTCCCTGCTGAGCAGAAAGTCCGATGCAGGGGCTCAATCCCAGGATCCTGAGATCATGACCTGAGCCTAAGGCAGAGGCTTAACCCAATGAGCCACCCAGGCGCCCCACGGATTCATCTTTGATAGAACATATAACAATTCGTAAGTTTAAGACATTTCTGGAAACGGCTGTGCACTTGGTGGGCATTTAATGACCTGTGACTACAAAGACACCTAAATTATTTGCACATTTATCTGAGCAATCAGATTCAAAGATGACTGGTCCAGCTCAGTAGAAACTGTTTCCACTTTGTGGGACAAAAGGAAAAGAAGGCTTGGGGGGCTTCTTGGTTCTATGGACTCCTGTGATTATTTGTTGAGTTGTACTAAGTTAGACTGTCCAGGTTTGGTGGTCTGTTCCAGTTTTGTAGCCTTTAAACTGATCCTTCTTAGCTTTTCACATTCCTCACTCCACCCATAAAGAAAAAATGACCACTGCAGACCTGGGCAAATTTCTGCTATCATCACATTCAAGCAGTGTTAAATGGAAATAAAAGTTTATTTTAAAATCCATATAATTATTCTGGTTGACAGTCAGCACTATCCAAATTTCCTAGCACAGTAGTATGCAAATAATACTGTACCTATGAATCCCTGGGGTGCTTATTAGTTTTATAATATAGATTTAAATTAGTTTTCTAATTTAGTAGGTCTGAGATGGGGCTCAGATTCTGCATTTCTGGCTCAGGTGATGCCTAAGCTGCTGGTCTCCAGACCCCACTTTGAAGAGCAAGGTCTTGGATCAGAAGTCAGCAAACTACAGCTAGTGGGTCAAATCTGGCCCTCTACCAGTTTTGCAAATAAAATTTTATTGGAAAACAGCCCATTGTCCATTTGCTTACATATTATCTATGGCTGTTTTCCCACTGCAGTGGCAGACCCAAGTAGTTATGATAAAGACTTTATAGACTGCAAACTCTAAAATATTTGCTATCTGGCCCTTTACAGAGTTTGTTCCCCTCACCTTAGGTATTTCCTTTGATGTTAAATACTTGGTCTTCAGGACAGATTTTCAACATTCATCCAACATCCAATAAATCTTTATCTAATGCGAATTATGTACTAGACATTGAGCTAAAACTAAAAGGATACAGTTATGAAGAAGATACAATCCCTGTCCTCATGAAGCTTATATTTATTCTCTCCTTCAATATTTGAGCAAGTTACTCTATGCTCTAAGCCTCATTTCTCCCATCTATAAAATGAGATGAAAATACCTAATGCTTAATTAAGGTTGTTGAAAATGGTAAGCATATGATAAATAGTCCAAAAAAGGTTAGTTGTTACATTAGTAACAGTTACATTAGTTAATAGTTACATTAGTTAGTAGTTACATTATTTTTGTTATTATTCTTACTCTCCAGATCTCTGGACAATAAACAAATCTACTGGCTGTGTGTGTGTGTGTGTGTGTGTGTGTGTGTGTGTACAGGAGCTGAAAGTGACTTTTCCTTAAACTTCAAAAGAAAGCATAGTTTCTGTCACTGAAACCATTCTTTGGTACTACGACCAAAGCAGGAACAGTGTTCTTGGTTTCTAGAACAGGCCTTTCTGTGTTTCCCTAGTTGCTTAATCTGCCATCAGTGAGGTGTTTATGTTGACATGGCCCCTGGTGGGGAAGGGTGGAGAGGACAGAGGAGTGCCTTACTCTCTCAGCCAGAGGGACAGCCTTTGATGAGACTAACTAACAACTCTCTATGGTAACCACAGACAGTCATTATGCTAAAAACAGCTGAGGTGAATTTTTAATTCATTATTTATTCAATTTCAAAGGAAGGCTTGGAAGAACCAAAATATTCTCTTTGGGTCATTGGAAACCTGCGTGCATATTAATGCTATTTGAGGTCTATACTGAATCCTTACTAGATTACAAGTTCTTCATGGTCAGGAATGATGTAAATCTTGATTTTGTTCCCTAAGAAGCAGATCTTGAAGCAAAGATCTGAGTCTAAGTAGTTTATGTGGGGGGGTGAGGAAACCAGTAGGGCAGTGGAAAAACAAGATGGCGAAGGAAAGGCAGTGTGTGGTTGCTTGTGGGCGGGGGTGGGGAGCCTCCGGCTGCCCCTGCAGAGCTCCTGAGTGCCATCATGCTGTGGAGCTCTGGGAAACGGTGAAAAACATGCCTCAGAATTATCCCACGGAGAGCTACAGGTATTAGGGATTTTCTACACCAATTCCCATCTCTCAGTCATTGGTGAAGTGCTCTTGGAGAGGTGTGTATTCATTTTCTAGCCTTTCTGACTAAAGGGAGGCAGCTACTCTCCACTGGAAGCAACCAGAGGACGCTGAGGGTAAGGCTTCATGTACACACAGGACACTAAGAGTCCCTGGATGGCTTAGCTATTTCTGCTTTCTGCTATTTATGCCTGAAGTTTGCACAAACAAGCTGCTTACTAAATGCGTGTTGTTCTATTCTGGATGAATCGAGACATACAGACTGAACTGTCCAGAAGTCTGCACACAAACCAAGTGCTGAGACTGTTGAAATGAATTTGATCATTTGTGGGCAAATGAACGACAGAGAACACTTAATTCTATAGTGATTTTGAAGCGAAAGAATAAAGTTACCTTGGTGCTGACTCGGGTTCAGGAGATACTGCCTCCAAATATGGCACCTTGGCATATTGAATATTTTAAGCTGAAGGAGTTTGAGAAAATGGCAGAAGCAGGAAGGTCATTTCCCTTCCCTCCTGAAGTAGGTCATAAAAGACTTGTGTGAGGGATGCCCTCCCTGTAGCCAGAGGAAAGGACCATCCTTATATCTGAAGATGAAGGGATGTCAAGAAGACTCAGAACTAAAAGTTCCTGCTAAGTTACCCTCAGTTTACTTCATTTATTTCATAGTCTCTGACCTATCCTGTTTCTCCACAACTGCCTGCCCTTCATCAAAAATAGCATAAAAATACTCAGGTTAAACTGTTTCTTCAGGACTTCATGTCCTTTTGAAGGCTCCTGTGTCTTGTAAAACTTATGTAAAATTAATGTGTATACTATCCTGTTTTCAGTCTCTTTGTCAGACTCAGCCAGAGACCCTCAGAGGGCTGAGGAAAACTTTTTCCTTCCTCACAATGCTCTAGGTACAAGAAGAAGGGGAGAAGCTGAAAAGCTAATGAAACACAAGTTAAAGTTCTAATTCTTCACACTTTGCCAAGTCAAGTGCATATTTTTCAGGTAAAATGCCACGCGTGGGGTAATATTAGACATTAGAAATGACAGTCAATAGATAATATAAAACATGATACCAAAGTGATGAGGGGATTATTATTTCAGGGACAAGAATTTTGAACATCTGAGAATCAAGCTTTGTGTTCTCAGGACATAGTTGCTGAGAAAGAATTTATCACACAGGTGGTTTTATCTAAGGAGTATCCTTGGGACCAACACTTGTGGAAGGGAGGGGAATGAAGGGGGAATGAGCAGAGAGAGAAACGGAGCTCTGATGCGGGTCGTCCAGCCACGGCTTCCGTCAACAGTCCAAGGATCTCTGGGCTAGAAAGGCCTTACTGAGGTGTCCCCCAAGGGGCTGAGATGGCCAGGTCATTACACTCAATAGCCATCTCTTTCACCCTGGGCCAGGGCCACCCTGGAAGGAGCTGACAGGTGAAGGCAGTCTGCTGCCAGCCCTCCAAGCAGCTGAGAATGAGTCGGTCACTGACGAGAGAGCTGGGTGCATTAGTGCCCCCTACACTACCTCCCCCTCTTGACCTTATCTAAACCTAATTACTTCTCAAAAGCCGCACCTCCAAACATAATCACACTGAGGGCTAGGGGTTCAACATATGAATTTGCGGGGAGCAGAAACATTCAGTCCCTAATGCAAGTGTATAGAAATATAAGTGAATTTTGCAATATTAGTCTTATACACTGCAAACTTGATGAGTTTATTTTTTAAAATCTTTTTTAGTGGGTTTCTTAGAATTATCTCAAAGCAAGATAATGCCATTGGCTCGTAGAGAAAGCTTTACCTATTCCTTTCCAATATAAATGCCTTTTATTTCATTTTCCTATCTAACTAGCCTGGCTAGAATTTCTAGCACAACGTTGAGTAGAAGTGTGAGAAGGGATGTTTTCGTCTCATTCTTGATCTTAAAGGGACGCATTTAGTCTTTCACCATTAAGTATAATGGAGGTTTTATCAGGTTGAGGAAGTTTCCTTCCACTCCAAGTATGCTGTGCATTTGTATTATGAAAGATTTCTAAAATGTTTTTTCTGTATCTACTGGGATCATCATGTGACTTCTGTTTTTTTTATTCTTCTGATAATTTTTGGATGTTAAAACAACCTTACAATCCTGAGATAAATCTCACTTTATCATGGTGAATCGTCCATTTTTTTTTTTAATGGTCCTGGAGTTAGTCTGCTAGCATTTTGTTGACAATTTTTGTGTCTGTATTCATAAGAGGTATTGGTCTGTAATTTTATTTTCTTGTGATGTCTTTGTCTGGATTTAGTGTCAGGGCTGTAGTGGTCTTATAGAAGGAGTTGGAAAGTGTTTTCCTCCTCTTCCATTCTTTGGTAGAGTTTGTAAAGAATTGTTTTTAATTCTCCTTTAAATGTTTAGAGGAATTCACCAGTAAAGTCATCTTGGTCTAGGTTTCTTTTTCAGAGAAGTTTTAAAATGACTAACTCAATCTCTTTACTCGTTATAGGTCTATTCAAATTTTCCATTTATTACAGAGTCCATTTCAGCAGTTTGTGTCTTTCTAGGAATTTATCTATTTCACCTAAGTTATCAGATTTGTTGGCAGATAGTTTTTTTTTTATAACTGTTCTTTACAATCCCTTTTCTTTCTGTAAGATGAGTAATGATGTCACCTCTTCCACTTCTGAATTTCATAATTTGAATCTTTTTATATTCTTTATTCCCAGGATTTAAATTGGAAAGGGTAGGATGTTTGGCATTAAACTCTTCTAGGGCCAAGTTCTATCTCTTTTACTACGTGATTCCCCTCTCTGAACCTTGGTTTTTAAATCTACATGATGGAGATAATTTAATCTGGTCATTCTTTTAACAAACACATGTGGAACACCTATCATGTGCCTGGCACAGTTTGTGTATGTGTGTGTTGGGGGGGGTGGGGAGGCAGCAGTGAAGAAACAAAATAATTTTCCCTCATGGGGCTCACATTTCATCTTGCTGTAAAGTCAAATATGATGATATTAGAGAGTTACTGGCATAGGTCAATGTCTATGAACCTTGGCTACCATAACTGTAGCTTTTTTTTTTTTTTTAAGATTTTATTTATTTACTTGACAGAGAGAGATCACAAGTAGGCAGCGAGGCAGGCAAAGAGAGAGAGGAGGAAGCAGGCTCCCTGCTGAGCAGAGAGCCCTATGGGGGGTTCAATGTGGGGCTCAATCCCAGGACCCTGAGATCATGACCTGAGCCAAAGGCAGAGGCTCAACCCGCTGAGCCACCCAGGCGCCCCCCATAACTGTATCTTTTCCTCTCCTGTGCTGTAGGATGCACAGTTTCTCTAGGAGAAAGCACTGGATGGCTTGTGATGCTTTCCTGAAGTCTGAGGTCTTTCTTACACCTCATCATAATCAATTCTGCTCAAATACAAACATCAGAGCAGCCATTTCCTTTTATGTCTAACTTCAATTATCTATAAACACATGCTTTTATGAGATGGCTCTCATCCTTTGATATATGATCTCAGACATTTAGCTAGTCAAAACCCTACTTGACTACCCTGCTTGCTGCATTAAAACTCAAGTGGCACAGACTTGTGGTAGAATCATTTACATACATGTTAACTTGCATGTTTTTCAAATGTATTTTTTCTTTCCCCCCTCCCTCACTCAAGCAGATTGCAAGGCTTGCTCTCTTGCTCTCTTGCCTCTAGGAACGTTAGCAGGAAACAAGAAAGAGGGGTAGTTTCCTTTTGGGCTTTTGATCTCAAAAATTGAGTCTTTTGAGTAGAGGATGCTAGCCTTCTGGCAGGACTAAGAGACAGTAGGGGTCCTCTTTGGGAAACAACAGTAGAAAGGGAAGAAAAAAGATTTAGGGAGACAGATGGAGGTGTGTGTGTGTGTGTGTGTGTGTGTGCCCTAAGCAGTGGAGATTGTGGCTATCCAAGGAGATACCCTTGGGAGATATCCAGACTGCCAAGGGGACTAAAGGCTTGAGATTCCTGGAGATATGAGAAGCTCCAGCCTTCTGGAAGGTCCCAGGCTCCACATGAGGCCCTGAGGCAATAGTCCCAGCAGAGCACAGGGATGCTGTGGGCTGGAGGCACAGTGGACTCTCAGTGGTAACCAGAACAGGCTAAAGCTGATGACCAGAGAAACTTCCCTGAGGTTGTGATGCTACCTGGCCTTCAGGATGTCCATCATCTTCAGGAAGGAGAGTCTCTAATAGCCCATCCCCCACCAGTCAGCCAGGGAATGTGGACTCTGAATTGAAACCTAGGAGCTTTAAAGAAGTTAAAGAAAGAGAAGGCTTTTAAAATTTTGGTTTGGTTGGTTTTTGTTTGTTTGTTTCGCACAGCTAATGTCATGAAATGAGAGTCACACTTGCTATCTAAGCTAGCCACAGGACAGGAACTAATTAAAACTCAGGACTTCTGGCTCTGTCCACTTAAGCACACACCTCTATTCTGAGAGCCAACAGCTTCGAAGTATCGGTAATTCTCTAGCCATTTGATTAGGTGCTCTAGTACTTTCCAGCACCAGTTGGCTTTGATAAGTACAAACTGATCCAAGATGAGAAAGGGATGCAGAAACCCAGCACAGACCATGATTCACACACAACTCTAAACAAAGCAGTAGCTGAGTGATTTTCCTGGAATTCCTTACAGAGTGATGAGACAATGAGGGGCCCATTTACTATAATAGGTGGCCAGAGGACATTGAGAACTCTTCAGTTCTCAAGAACACTTCAAATCTACTTTCTCATGTATAAACCCAATTCCTTCACAGGCTGTAGGTTCACTGAGAACAGGAATTATCTTTTACTGGCTCCCCACTATGGTTTTCACAGTGGCTGGCATAGGGCATGCATGTTTTACACACATACACACACACACACACACAACTTAATTAAAACATCTCATTATCTAATCTCATCTCATTATCAAATCTAGTATGTTCCTGAAATTGCTCATGGCACTGGGGACAGCATTATCTTGTTCAATCCTCTGAATAACCTTGGAAAGTAAGTTGCTCAAAGTCTCACAGTTAGTAAGTGACAAGGTTCCAGCCCTGGTCTGATTTCAAACTCACCAAATACATAAAGATTATGTATTTGAGTCTCTTTGGGATAGTGGTAGATCTTATCATAAGCTAATCGTTTGGATTTTAACTTACAATATTAGGGAATCAATAAGGAAGTAATACTATTTCCTCTTTACTAATCCTTTCAACCATTTATTTATTCATTGAAAGAGTATATGTACTAAGTTATACATGCCAGATACTTGTCCCTCTAAATTACTGGCAAATCAGTTGGAAATTTATAGAACTGAAAAGAATAAGAGAAAAAATATTCAGGTTCTAAAAATATCTAGTTGTCTCACAGACTGCTTAACTGAGGCTGCCTGGGCTGATGGAAAGGTTTTAAGATTTGGAATCAGGAGATCTGGGTAAACTAGTTAGTTTTGCTTTGGGCAAGTTAGTTTTCCTGAGTCTCAATTTTCTCATTTGTACAATGGGAATAATATCCACATGTGAGGAACTTGTGAGGTAACATATGGTAACATACAGTACCATAATTTGGCAACAAGATGTAAACACATGTAATCCTTACTACAATTGTTGTTATTATCTATAAGAAGAGTTGTAAATGTATGCCCTCACATATAAGAGATCTACTATGGAGTAAAATGAACCTTGGGGACAAGGTCCCTTTGGTATTTGATTGATTGTGAGGTTGGTAAACCTTAGAAATGTCTTTGCTACAAATGAAGAAATGTAGAAAGAGTACGGGGACAGTATACAGTTGTATACTTCTGGGCTATGCAAAATCACCTGGTTTGGGGAGGTGGGGAGGCAAACTGAAATATAAGTCATGCTTGTTTAGGGGCATCTATAAGAAGCACCTTTTTCCTTTTTATAAATTTTCTATCAGAGAGGGCTTCTATTTGCATTCACACTGGGAGAATCTTTCTATAATTTGCTCAAAGCCTCCCTTTATAGCAAATCCTGAGAAAAGGACTTAGCTGCAGATAGATTATTTGGGAAGGGATACCAGTAGGCATAGTGAAAAAGAAGGCAGAGTGAGACAGGAAGGGGAAAACTCAATAAAATTTGCATTATTACACTGGTTTGCACTGTAGGCAACTAGAGCTCAATTCCACTGAGGTCTCTGGGGAAAATTTGGAGAAATTGTCAATCACAGAATGAAAGACTAGGGCACTTATTCACTGACTTCTATCATCCATTGGCTGAGGACTGTCCCCCATATTTTAGAGCCTATTCACTTTCTGAGGCAGAAAAGTGATAGACTTCCCCACTGACACTCCTTATGTAGGACACCAGCAGGGCACATGGGACTGTCCATCACTGTAGTTCTGAAGTTGGGTGGGCTCAAGGAATGTGCTTCGGGGCACAGCTCTAGGCTGAGAGTTTTGCCAAGAGTGCTCATGCAAGTGTGGGTTTAGGGAAAGGGCATGTTAAGGAGGTCCTGAATTTACACTGACCCAGACAAGAAGTGATCTTATTTAGCACTCCTTTCATTCCATTTCCCCTCCAGTTGGTCTCTTTGTGCACATGAATCATAAAGAACTTGGAATCAACTCCTTCCCTCCTTCTCTTAAAAAGCCATCTGGGTAGCCATCCATATGACTGGGTACAGAGGACATTTACAATGATAACTTGGCTATTCATAGATGAATGCAGACCTCCTGACTCATCAAACTGCTTCGGGGCCATAGCAAAACAAATCTACCAGTGAGCATGGTTTCCAACGGTTCTACAGGATCTCTATTTCTTTCCATCCCTTTTTATTTCATTACCGTACATTAATGGGAGTGAGATTATGATCTGAGTAATTATAACCATTTCTAATTAATGGAGGTATTTATTCATACAAAAAATATCAAATGATTATTGAGTGCCTATCTCATGTCAAGCTCTAGAATACAGGAGAGAGCAAGGTTTAAGATTTCTGCCTTCACAGACTTTACTTTCCACTGGAGAATAAATATAGAATAAGACTATAATGAAAGAAATAGAGTGATGAGAGACAAAGTTTCTGGTGTAAAAAAGATTTCAAAATGGAGAAAGCAAACCGAGCTAAGAGAGTCTTTTTTTGAAGTATTGTGAGGAGCCCATATGGGAAGAGAAATACCTCACTAGAGAAATCGTCAACTTTTTAAACCTTTAACCAGCTACAAGAACCTCAGCCTGCACTTAACTTTCCCCTCACCACGACACCTGAATCATCGCATTCTTCACTTCCAAAGGAGCCAATACAATTTAACAAGTTCAACCCCTCATTTGCATATTAACTCAACCAATCCCAGTTAACCTAGTTTCAATTCCTGTTTTGCATAGCAGACTTGACCGAGAAGGACACTAGTAGTCTTTTGCCACGTAACTCTGCCCCGCCCCTTGTCTTCTGTGGAACACAGTTTTAGGTTTCGACTTAAATCTGTGTCTTTCAAATTAATTCTATTTGCCCAAATAAATGCCTGTCTGCTTGTCTTTGGTAACTTCTGTTTTTGGTTGACATCTCTTTTTTTTTGTTTTATTTATTTTTTTATTTAAGCTTTATTTAAACATACAATGTAACCCCACCACCCTCTCCCAACCCCTCTCCCCCCCACCCCCCTCAGTTTGTTTTATGACATTAAGAGTCTCTTTTGGTTTGTCTCCCTCCCGATCCCATCTTGTTTCATTTTTACTTTTCCTACCACCTTAACTCCCACCCCCGTTGCATCTCCACTTCCTCATATCAGGGAGATCATGTGATAGTTGTCTTTCTCCAGTTGACTTATTTCGCTAAGCATAATACGCTCTAGTTCCATCCATGTCGTCGCAAATGGTAAGATTTCATTTCTTTTGATGGCTGCATAGTATTCCATTGTATATATATACCACATCTTCTTTATCCATTCATCTGTTGATGGACATCTAGGTTCTTTCCATAACTTGGCTATTGTGGACATTGCTGCTATAAACATTCGGGTACACGTGCCCCTTTGGATCACTACGTTTGTATCTTTCGGGTAAATACCCAGTAGTGCAATTGCTGGGTCATAAGGTAG